>JACEFZ010027550.1:287500-330159 GCA_014155875.1 Cepaea nemoralis | reverse complement strand
CTGGCGGGCCACAAGTGGCCCGCGGGCCGTGGTTTGAGAACCTCTGATCTAAACGAACAGCCCGCCTGACCTTCTAACATTACATGCCAACATTCTCAACAGTTTCCATTCTTTCCAACATTTCCTGATATTACTTTCTCTCCAAAATTCCCTTGCACTAACCTTCTGTCCAATGCTCCCTAAAACTACCTTTCTTCCCAACATTCCATAACATTATCTTTCTCTCCATCTGTAACTTTCTTTCCAACATTTTCTAATATTACCTTTCTATCCAATATTCCCTTATATTACATTACCTGTCTCTCAAACATATCTCACGGGTTTACTTTCTCTCCAGCATTTTCTAATATTACCTTTCTCTCCAACATTTCCTTTCTAGCCAACATTTTCTAACATTACCTGTATGTCCAACATCATCTTTCCTTTTATCTTGCAATGTAGTTTTTGGAATAGCCCCACTGCTCGGCGTGCATTTACTCCCTGTGTGAGAAGAATGGGGAAATATTTGTGTTTGAATTCGTTATTCACATTCACTACGGGGAAATATTCTTTATATTTCCAAATATTTATTTATTTATTTATGTATTCGCTCGCTTTGAACTCAAGTGTAGTCCATACAGATGGTACTACTTCTAATGCACTGGCCTGATTTGTGCGTGTGCGTTAGCTTTCCCTATTACCAGTGTTTCCCACCAGCAGGTTAACCCATTCTAAATGGTTATTATGGTATAACTTCCACTGAAAACATTGTTTCATTTTAATCTGATTATTAATGTTAGTTAGCCCCCGTTACTATAACTTATAATGTGCACAATGCTCTTAACAAAGCGGATATAATTAACAACAATGTAATCTACAACAATAAAATAAATTATTATAGATAGATATCAGGTGCGAAATATCACGTTCTTTTATAGTTAAACAGTTGCTAGGGATTGTTCATCCCAGAATGAACATATGCTTGATTGTCTCCCTTTACTGTTCTCAATTTCACAAAACCTGAATGATGACCGCTCTTGTACTCCCTGCAGCCCATATGTGGGGGTTGGGATTTTCTTATGTCTGTGCCCATTATATTTAATTACTTAAGAATATATTTGAACAGATATTAGCACTTTCTTTGTTCAAAAGCGCAGTGTCTTATTGATATTTGTTTTTCGTTAAATGACACAACGTGTGTCTACATCTTCTTCTTCCCTTCTTCAATGAGAGAGCATCACACACAGTTATGCTTCTGTAAAATATCAGTTGGGGAAGCCTTTGAGGCCACTAAGACAGTTCATAAATAAACACACATGTGTTGTTTGACGTTCATAGAAATAATCTCTACTTCTTTCTTCTATTTCTATGTGTGCTATATATATAGATGTGCATCTAAGATGGCGGTGTACACCGCGTTAGCTTCGATTGGGAGATTTAATTATGTGTTTCGTGCGTGTTTCTTAACATCATTCTGTTCAAATAAGAATGAACCTACGACAGGTGGTTGAACCAGCAAACCGATAGGGAGTTTATTTGTTCAAGTACCCTTGCTCGAGAATTATGGAGGAAATTGAAAGAAAAACGCAACCCTATCAGCGTTCACGCCGGAAACACGCCGAAGCTGAACAACAAGCGACCAACAACAGCTAAATTTCGACACAGACAGGAGATATACGGGACTTGGAATGTTACCGGTCTAGGAAATAAGGAACCAGCTCTCGTAGAGTTTATGAAAAAAATCAAATATTCAAATATTAGAACTCGCACATACTAGGGAAAAAGGAGCAGAACACAAAACGAACACATGAAGGTTACGTTCTTATATGGAGTGGCGTCGACCAGAGAGCTACAGCTAAGCATGGAGTGGGATTTTTGTTACATCCAGACAAAGCGAAAGCCATTATCAACACTAAATTTATATCGGAAAGGATAATACTAGTACAGATCAAAGAAGGAAATTGATCAACAACTTTCATACAAACATACGCCCCATGTAACAACACTTACAGCGACGAATATAAAGACGAGTATTTTGATAAACTTGCAGACTTGTAGAATGGGCAAAACAACAAGAAATGGTTGTAGGAAACACCTGGTTTAAAGAGCATCATATAAGATTATGGACATGGATTATTCCATACAACAGGATTAAAAACCAGATAGATTTCATCCTGATTAGCAGAAGGTTTCGAAATGCGTGAACAGACGTAAAAACAGTTCCAAATGCAGACAGCTACAGTGATCACAGATTAATTACAGGCACATTGAGGGTAAAGTTAAAGCAAGTCAAGTATACAGCAAGAAACCCTAAATATGACTTTTGCAAATTGAAAACTGACAAAAAAATATAAGATAATTTTAACATAGAAGTAAAGAACAAATTTGATTTATTGTCTGATCTAGAGATCCTATTTCAAGATGTATATAATCAATGGGAAATCCTGAAGAATTCAATCAGTTGTGCAGCAGAAAAAACTATTCCAAAATTAAAGAAAGTGGGCCGTAAGACATGGATGACTGAAGAAATTTTACAACTAATGGAAACAAGAAGACAGAACAAAACTAATCTTGCCAAATATGAAGAAATTCACAGAAAAAGTCAGAACCTTACGTAAGGAGGCAAAAGAAACATGGCTAGAGAAAAATTGCAGAGAAATTGAAAAAAACAACACAACAGTACAAATACGAAACTATTGCACAAAAGAATTCAGGAGCTTACTAATCAAAGAACACATACATCAGCAGGCTGCCTAAAGAGAAAAGATGGAAGAGTCATAAAAGAAAAAGATAAGATCTTACATGTATGGTCAGATTACGTGAAAAACCTGTATGACGATAACAGAGACGAACAGTATGATGTTAAAAATAATAATGAGGACCAGCAATTTTGAAGATGGAGGTTCAGAATGCTCTTAACCATATGGAATCTGACAAGACCCCCGGTTCAGACAGTGTCACAACAGAAATGATTAAAGCTTTAGAAGAATATGGAATAAATAAAGTTACCAGTCTGCTTAATACAATATATGATACTGGAAATATACCTCATGAATTATGTAGTTCTGTATTTATTGCAATCCCAAAGAAATCAGGAGCCTTGGAATGTGATCAACATCGAACAATTAGTATAATGAGTCACATCACGAAGATTTTGCTAAGAATTATCATGCAAAGAGTTAGGAGGAAAATACAACCTGAAATAGGAGAAGAACAATGTGGGTTTGTAGAAGGCAAGGGTACAGTAAATGCTGTGTATATACTGAGAACCGTAATCGAACGTTCTATAGAAGTAAACAAAGATCTACACCTTTGCTTTATTGACTACACAAAGGCTTTCGATAAAGTGAGACATGTCGACATGATAAGGATGCTTGAAGATCTAAAAATTGATGGAAAAGACCTTAGACTTGTAAAAAACATATATTGGAAACAACAAGCTGCCATAAGAGTTGATAATGAAGTAGGTCAATATCAGCCTATTAAGAGAGGTGTGAGACAGGGATGTGTAATGTCTCCAGATCTGTTTTCCCTGTACAGTGAAAGTATTTTCAGAAATATTGAAGATATGGAAGGAATCAACATTGGAGGACGATGCATCAATAACATTAGATATGCAGATGATACAGTCTTGATTGCAGACAATGAACAGGGACCTGCAACATTTAGTAGATGCGTTTGTTACACACAATGAACAACTAGGCTTAGAATTAAATTGTAAAAAGACACAGATTATGGTCGTCACTAGGAAGAACGAAATACCACAATGTAATATACGAGTAAATGGGAATATATTTCAACAATTGAATAGGTACAATTATATCGGAACAGTAATAACATCTGATGGGAGATGAATTGAAGAGATTAGAACAAGAATCACCATGGCAACAGTAGCCTTTAGCAAGATGAAAAACATACTGACAAATAAAAAGATGTCAACTCAAACGAGAAAAAGAGTGCTGAGGTGCTACGTAGAACCTTTACTTTTGTGTGGATGTGAAGCTTGGACAATGAGCTGTCACGTTGAAAAACATCGATTACTGCAGAAATGTGGTTACTGAGGAAAATGCAAAGAATATCATGGACAGCCAGAAAGATCAATGAACAAGTTCTTCAAGAAACAAATGAAGACTGTAAACTGAATAGAGACATTAGACGTAGACAGTCAACATTTTTTGGGCATGTTATGAGAAGAAATGAATTGGAGAACTTGGTGACAACTGGTAAGATCGAAGGGAAGAGACCAAGGGGAAGACCTAGAAGTAAATACCTGGATGGATTGGCCTCGTGGCATGGTCGAGACAGAAACACGGATTGATCCACGACTCAGGTGATCGAGTGAGATGGCAGAACATGACCACCCACGCTTACCGGCATGGCACATGATGGAAGGATGGGCAGACACGTTAAATAATGTCAGGGAGACAGATGCACTTATTGTGATGGGTGATATTAACGGACGAATAGGCACAGGAAGAACACCGTGGGATGAATGCATGGGGCCATTCAGCGACACAGAGACTGAATGTAACAGTAATGATCAACATCTACTCAACATATGCTCCGAACACGGACTAATAATAGCAAATAGTTTTTTTTTTTTTTCAACATCGTCGTAGCCACACCAAAACCAGGTATAAATTGAAAGACATAGACGATGCATCTCAAATTGACTTTATTTTACTTAGGAAATCAGACAGAGGACTACTATTAGATTCAAGAGCACTCCCAAATACAGACGTTGATACTGATCACAAACCAGTCATAATACAAAAAGATTACAACATACAGGAACATAAGAAACAAAAGGTAGCAACACATGTCATCAATTATAGGAGGCTGCAGGAAAATACGGTTAAAGACGAATTCAATCAAGAAATCCAAAACCTACATAAGAACATCCCTGATGACCTCTCAAGCGTAATAAGGAATTGGCATTTTTCAAGCCTGGCATGTTCCACACACTGCAAAATAAATGTTGAACAAAGAAAGTAGGGCAGGCAAAATATTAAGAACAGCTTGGTGGAACAACGAAGTTAAAGATAGCATATTAAAAAAAGAAGGTAGAGTTCAAAAAATGGATCACAACTAAATCTGAACAAGACAATGTTACTTATAGAATTGCATGACGAAATGCCAAACGAACAATTAGAGCATGTAAGATGAATCCTAGAGAATATACAGTGAACAGATGGCGCCCCTTAGCAAAGACTACCCAAGATAATTTTATAAACGTGTCAATGCAATAAGAAACAGAGATGCATGCTACAACCCAACCACCATCATAAACAGCAAAAAGAGGTATACCAATATTTAATGCAGAACAAAGAATAGCAAGGTGGGCAGAATACTTTCAAGAACTACTTAACCCCACACATACATAGAAAACCTCACTTTTGTGCCTAAAAGTCATGGACAACAAGAACCAAATTTCATACCTGCAGAAGTCAAGAAAGTTATACAGAAAAGTCAAAATCAACAAACAAATCACAAAACAAATCACCGGGTCCAGATGGAATAACCACAGAAGCTGTTAAGGTCTGTGGGAAAACAGGAGTTAAATGGCTAACAAGACTTTTTAATATAGCATGGTTAGAAAGAAAAGTCCCAGATGATTGGCAACAGGCAATAATAGTGCCAATATGGCAAAAGAAAGGCAAGATGAGAGAATGCGAAACATACAGAGGTATATCACTCCTGAGCCATATAGGGAAAATGTATGCAAAACTATTGGAACAAAGAGCTAGACCCGTAGTTGAATAACAGTTATGCAAAGTATAATTTGGTTTTAGGAAAGATAAAAGTTGCACTGATGCATTATTTACACTTAGACGAATATGTGAAAAAAACTATCGAATATAGTGATCAGCAGAATATTGTGTTTGCAGATCAGGAAAAGGCTTTCGACAGAGTAGACAGATACAAATTATCATTGAAGACTATGGGATACAAGGGCAACTGCTAGAAAACAGCATAGCCATGTACCACTCGAGCCGAAGTGCAATAAGAACACAAGAAGGTATATCAGTTATGTTCACAGTTAATACAGGGGTGAGACAGGAATGTGTGCTCTACCCCCTGCTATTCAATATCTATATGGACAGAATATCCAAAGAAGCAAGTCTTGACAGAGAAGGTTCAGAAAATTTAGAACTCTTTACTCTAGATGAAACAACTGATCCACAGGAAATAATTGAACTTCTATTTGCAGACGATCAGTGCTTGTTTCACAGCGATGAGTGAAGACTACAAAATTATATTACAAATCTGAGTTCAACCTGCAGCAGATACAATATGAGTATAAACACAGCCAAAAACGAAGTAATGAAAGTTAGCAGATCCCCGGGCCCACTAAATATACAGATAAATAGCACAACTCTGAAACAAGTTAAAGAATTCAAATATCTTGGAAGTATGATCACAGAAGATGGCAGATTAGACAGAGAAATCGAAATCAGATGTCAAAAAGCTAGTGCACTTACATATCAACTATCACCCTTACTGAAACATCCAAACATACCCATGTCCGCAAAACGACAGATAATAAACAGCATATTCACACCAACCCTATGCTACCAATCTCAAACTTGGACTTTATCCAAATCACACTTTCGCAAAATCAACACCTGCGAGATGAGATGCCCGGAGGAGAGCTGCCAACCTAACAATCCGAGACCGAGTAAGAAATGCTGTTATCAGACAGACTGTGGGATCAACACCTTGTGCCACATTTATTGAAAGACAGAAGATCAAGTGGTTTGGCCATGTCGTTAGAATGCAACACCAACAACTACCATCACTGGCCTTACATCAAAGATCATCTGCGACAAGACCAAGAGGACGTCCAAGAAGAAAATGGATTGACGACATCAAAGACATTGTACAATCACACGGAATGACACTATCCAGTGCCGCCCACCGGGCGCTGGAGCGCAAATTATTCCTCCCCACGACGCTTGACGGCAGAAGTGGAAGATGATGATGATGATGATGATGATGATGATGATGATGACGATATACGAGCTATGATTCTGAAAGGTCAGTATGTCCGACCTCGCACGTATGTTTCTTTTTTTTTCAAAGATGTGTTCCCTTTTATAACCGGCTATGTGGCTAAGGGGTTACGAATGCAATTTCTAATCCCGCATACCGTATTTGAAACACAAATGAGAAAAATCTGGAAGCACACCGCCTTGCGTTGATTTCCTATACAAATGGTATGAGTGGCGGTCATTCAGAAAGCAATGGCAAACTACTAAACGTAAACATGCCAAAAAATAACAAAACAGCCAAGAAATGCTGTGGTTGAATGCCACGCCTTGTAACGGATATGCAACTAACAAGCAACTCACTCTCATAGATTACATTAATTTAAGGTGCTTTACAGTTGTGAGTTCGATTCCGGGCAGCGTCCTTCGGTTCACGAGTGCAGTGTTTTTCGGAGACTCCTGTGGATCGTCGCTGGATCTTCGGAGTTCGTTCTTTGTGCCATGCGTTCCGCAGTTTGCTGCGGAAAAAGACTGAGCCTTATGAGATAAAAGTCCGGTGCAATAAAGTGAGACCCTGTAGACTTTTAAGCGACTTTAAGGTGCCTTTGATGGGTTGGTTTCTTCTCTTGACAAATGTACCAGGGCAGCGGTTATACGGCCTACAATCTGGTTTGCAATTTCCAACTTCTGTGGGATTTGTTATGTGCACATCTTGAACACGGAATCTCCTGGTGTTTGCACCGCAGCCTTATAGGCCATGCTCTGGGATTTGCTTTGATGCCAAGCAAATACAAGTGGCAGTCTGTGGGACCCATTCGGTGGAGGTGGGCTGTGAGCTTACACTTTCCTGTCCTAGGTCTGTGAGACCCCTTCGCTGGCGGTGTGCTATGAGTCTACAATGTCCTGTCCTGATCCTGTAGGACAACATTCGGTGGATATGTGCTGTGGGCCTTTAATGTCATGACCTGAGTCTGAAGATTCTGATCTGCACGTTTCTGCCCAGCTTATTTAAATCGTCGTGCAGTTTTCGTCTTGAACTGAATTCCATATCTGGTGGTTGTTATTATTGTCTTAGTCCAGTGTATAGTCAGCAAGAATAATACAACTATTTAAAGACACACACAACAAACAATAGGTTGCTCGAATTATTGTCTGAATATTTCGCTGCAGGTGATTACTGCAAAATTATATATCATATGAATGAATTACTGAATTATGCTTTAGTTGAAATTCTTAACAAACACAGTCACTGATAATGTTTTAATGTGGATAATTTGTTATTCCCACAAGCCTTTCTGTCTACACACAATTGGTTGTATCCCTCTAATTGTTAATGTTTAAATTCACAAATGGATTACATTGTTGTGAATAATACGCCGACGAAGTACATTCCTGTCCTATTCCAAGTTTTATCTCCTCATAAAGAACTCTGCACATGTCTGGATAATGTCTTAATTAACTGAACAATGTTCTGTAGAACTCCATATTGCGTCATTAATTTCCAAAGAAATTGCGTATCAATGATGTCGAATGCGTTTTAATAATGTAAAAATCAAATATAAAGTGGCGGGTTCAGGTCAATCCTTTGCTCCATTATTATGCGTCGTCTTTTCATTGCCTTGTGACACCAAACGTAGGTGACAATATAACAGGTAAAAGTACGCCCAGAATAAATGCTGAAACTGGGGTGTTAAGTTTTAAGCCTTCTCAAATTCTAGGCCGCGATATATAAGGATGCCATATGTTTCTCATCGCCATATTTCTTCCATAACTCCAAAATCCTCCTAACTCCCAGACAATTCTCAAAATTGTCTGATACCCATTTTATAAGGCTGAGTCGACACGTGTGCCGTACTGGTCAGGAAAATATGCATTTATTTCACACTGGATTAACACTGTTAATCCTCTATTATCGAGTACAAAGATGGTGCAACAGAAAACATCTAGTTCCTATATATGATAATATTGAAAATATTTACCCATCTTTTTTCGCAGGCCTGTTCAACCGAGAAGTAAAATGTTAACCCAATCTCGGACCTGCAACTGTGTGCAAGAGTTCACGGCCAGTCTAATGTATAAGACACACTATACACAATGTATCCAACCCAAATTTCTCTGTATCTGATGAGGTAATATTTGCTTTATAATGCAACGGTAAAACAATGTATTACTCATGCTGAATACATAATTAAAGAATTGACATTACTGCATTCAGGATAGTCCCGTACAAGTGCCCGCCATCTCTTCAAAATCCCCCTCCTGGGGTTTTCCAGTAGAAATTTGACTAAGTGCTTTGTGGGTGGTCATGAAACTCTATTCATCTCCCTTTGCGCTAGTTTTCCGAATATAGATACTGCGTCTGTTCAGCTGCACTCAACACACGAGCTTTAAAATAAATATATCACTATCACACGTTCCCTATGTCATATAAGTATATCACTATCACACATTCATTCATTCATTCATTCATTCATTCATTCATTTATTCAGTAGCATGTCCTTTGCAGAACCTCGCTCCCATAATAACCTTCCGGAAAACCTCTCGATCATAAGCAAGATGTCCCGCGTCCGATACACCCATCTGGAGATCATCCACCACATCCTGCACCCATCTTCTCTTTGGCCTTCCTCTTCCTCTCTTCCCAGGCATACACACCACCATTATTGTTCTCTCCAAACTTTCAGTGACGTTTCAAGTGACCAAAATATTTCAATTTTCTTTGTTTTATCGTCTTTAATAGCCAACCTTCTTCAATATTCAGCTCTTGAAGTATGGATGCATTTGTTCTTTTCTTTACCCAAGATATTCTTAGAACTCGTCTATAACATTTATATTCAAATGCATTTATGCGCTGTTCAGCTTGTTTAGTAAGTGTCCAGGTCTCACAGGCGTATGTTGCAATGGGAAAGATGCATGCTCTTAAAAATCTAATTTTTGTAGTTCTGTCTGTCCCATTCCATAATTTATTCAGTTGTTTTAGTCTTTGAAGAGCAATTGATAGTCGTCGTTTAATTTCTTTCATTGTGTCACCGTTGTTGGTAATCAATGACCCAAGATATTCAAAATTTTCCACCACCTCCAATTTTTCCTCATTAATATATATTTCTTTCTCCATAGTGGTTTTATCTGTATGCATTATCTTTGTTTTTGCAATGTTAAGATACAAGTTGTGATTTTCACTATTCAATTGGGTTGAGGCTATTAGATTTTCTATACCAGTCTGTGTTGTGGATAGCAATACTGTATCATCAGCATACCGAATCTCTGGTATGTCATGACCACCGATATTTAGGGCATCATATAGCTCCCTGTTTATATCATCTCTTACATTTCTCATTATATTTTCGGCGTACAGGTTAAACAAATAGGGGGACAGCACACATCCCTGACGGACTCCTTGCTTGATGTCAAACCAATCTGATGTCTCGCCATCTATTCTAACCGCTGCTTGTTGGTCTAGATAGAGCATTCTTATGAGTTGTATTACATGTGGTGGAAAGCCCATATTCCTCATGATTTCCCAAAGTTTATGATGTTGTACACAGTCAAATGCCTTTGAATAATCCACATTTACATTAAATTCTCTGCACTTCTCTATTATTAAGCGAATATTGAGAATGTGATCGCTTGTTCCTCTTCCTTGTCTAAATCCAGCTTGAACTACGTTAATTTCTTCTTCCATGTTCTTACGAAGTCTTCCCATTATGATTTTTAGTAGAAGTTTACTAGCATGACTGATCAAGGCAACAGTTCTATAGTTGGTGCATAATTTCAGGTTGCCTTTTTTTGGTATTGGAATGAAGATAGTTCTCTTCCAATCTTTTGGCCAAATACCACATTTCCATATCTTTCTACATAATGCGTGATAGATTTGTATTCTTTCTTCTCCTCTCGCTTTAATTAGCTAAGCTGGTATCTCATCACATCCAGGTGATTTACCATTCTTCAGGTTCTTTATTGCCCATGCAATTTCATCTAATGAGGGTTCAGGTTCTGTCTCTGCTGTTGTTGGCTCATGTATCTCATTCACAACCTCACTGTCACTCATGTCATACATTCCACTGCAGTACTCCTGCAATCTTTCTAGCATTTGTCTAGATTCTGTTAAGGTATTTCCCATCTTGTCACAGATAACATTCAATTGAGGTTGAACATTTCTTGTCAATAACTTCATTTCTTTGAACATTTCGTAATCTCTTCCGGTCATATGATATTGCTCTATTCGGGTACAGCAATCTTGTATATATTGATTTTTGTCCTTTCTTGTGTTCTTTCTTATTTCTCGAGTTAAAGATTTATACTTCATCCTGCTGTTATCGGATTTACCTCATTTCTGTTTCAGTCCCCTTCGTTGTTTTATTAATTCTAATGTGTCTGATGTAATCCATGGCTTAAGTTGCTTTTTCTTGGTCGGAATTAAATCTTTGGCTGCAGTTATCAAGATATCTCTAGCTTGTACTGCCAGTTCATCAGGTTTCATGTCCTCGTGTACAGACATCAAGACCCCAAAACGATTCCTAACTTCTACACCCATCTGGTATGTTTGTGAGATCACAACGAAGAGGCCTTGGTCCTCGGGTAAGCTTTTTGAGTTTTAATTTCAGATCTGCTTCTAATAACTGATGATCTGTATCACAGTCTGCACTCCGTAGGGTTTTTGCAGATGTTATGTTTGATCTCCATCTTCTTTGTATTAAATTATAATCTATCTGATGTTTGGTAATACTGTCCGGGGACTTCCATGTGAAGAGTCTTCTTGGGTGTTGTTTAAAAAGTGTGTTGGCTACCATAAACTCATTTTCTGTGCAAAATTCAATTAATTTGTCACCTGCATCATTTCTGTTTCCCAATCCAAATTTTCCTAAAACGTGTCTCTCATTTTCAGCTCTTCCTGTACCCACTTTTGCATTAACATCTCCAAGTATTATGGCTATATCATTATTACCAATCTTATTTAATGTGTCTTGCAATGTGTTGTAAAAATCTTCAATGTCATCCTCCTCTGCCGTTGAAGCAAGTGTATATATCTGTACGAGTGTTGTGTTTTTTGGACGGCCTTTAAGTCTAATAGTGAGGATTCTATCACTAACTGGGTTATATCCCAATAAAGCTTTTGCAGTTGTTTTATCTAAATAAAATGCCACTCCACTCCGGCCTCCGACGTCTCTACCAGAATAAATGAAAATACTTCCATTTTCAGTTGTAAAATGTCCCTTGCCTTTCCAGCGATGTTCGCTAATTCCTAAAATTTGAATATCTAACCTCTCAATCTCATCACATACTACTTTAAGCTTCCCCTCATACAGACTTCTCACATTCCACGTTCCTATTTTCACTCTTTTCCTTAGTCTGACACAGGGGATTTCCTTGGTAACACAGTCAGGATTAACTCCGGCATCGCGATTACTAGTACTGGTCCCTGTGTCACACTCTTCCCCAGTGTTATCTGACCTGCCTGGCCTGGGGGTCTCGCCTCCAGATCTCTTTCTTATTATGTTTTCTGTCATAGTTGTTATGGTTTCTTGGCAAGTTTTGCAGAAGGTAGTTTGCCATTGCTTTCCTTCTGGGCAGTGACTATACTAGTCGGTGGCCATAGCCATTGTCTCTACTGATGAGATCATCTGCCTATCGCCGCAGAGTGCAAGACCATAACCAACAACAATCTGTCGGCTGCTCTCACACTCCATCCACCACCTGCTTCCATGGCTTCACGTAACCCTGATTAGGGGGCTAAGCGGGTACTCCAACTTGCCCAAGGGTGTCCCGTAGACTAACGGAGGAAAGGAGGCGTCTTACATCTCCTTTAATAGGGGATACCCCTACCCCGCTAACCGAATCACACATTCACTATATCATATAAGTATATCACTATCACACATTCCCTATATCATATAAGTGTATCACTATCACACATTGTCGGTACACTTCCGGTCAAGATGACGGCGGACGGTTGTGTTGTTTTGTGAGTGTTCCCTTTTTCGCATAGAAGATGGATAGTTTCATCTCTTGCGTGTAATTTGTGTGTCAGGGTGTAAAACCAGGAGTTTCTTCTCAAGATCTTCGCCGATTCTACGGAGTTCGTGCATTGAACGAAGCAATCCTTAAGTGAATTTTTTGCAACGTGAGTGTTTCTGTGGTGTTCGGTTTTTCAACATGGCGGAACAGCGTTTGTGCTCCGTGCGGAGGGCAGTCATCCTAACAAGGTGACGTGGGCGGCGGAGAGGCCGTAAGCGGCAAGGCAGACGAGGTAGAGCAAGGCGTTTTAGATTTAAATGTGGCCTTAGTAATACTCGTATTCTATACTGGAACTGTGCAAGCCTAAAACAACGAGGCCGTATTTTGGAAAACCTGGTATACAGGAACGACATTGTAGCGTTCCAGGAGATAAGACTGGGTGATCAGTTACTCTAAATTGCCCGCTTAAAATGTTTCTATAACAGGAGACATCTGGGAAAGGCGATTCTCATTCGCGTCAGTATGATGCCTTCAGAGATAAACATGTCCAGTTGGGATAATGACGACATGCATGTACAGGCGTTTAGAGTTAACTCCCCTCTACCATTCGTGTTGGTTAATGTTTATGCCCGTAATGTGAGTGTGGATTCCAGAAGTGGCAGTGCTGAAGTGACATATTGTGGACCAGAGAAATGTTGTTTTCTGTGGCGATTGCAACGCTAAAGGCAGATCATGGGGAAACATTTCCTCCAACACACAGAAGGAAGAGCTCAAGACTGCACTTGAAACCAATGACCTGGCTTGTACAAGCAATGGCTGTATCACCAGGAAAACTTGTCGTCCAGGTGATGAGGACAGTGTTGTTGATCTGGCGCTGGTTTCTCCTTCACTCAATACAGTGTGTAGATGGGATGACCTAGGGTACTAAGGCAGCGACCACCACCCTTGCAGCATATTGATGGAGAAACGCAGAAACAGTCAGCACAAGTCAACGGTGAAGACTTTCTATTATGACAGTACATGGCAAGATGTGGTGAGTAAAATAAAGCGCTACAAGCGCAGAAAGCTACAGGGCAGGAAACGAAAGCTGGGAGCAGCCACCTTAGTATAATTTTGAGGTGAAAAGAGCCTGGGTTGATATTCGTAGTGCTGTAAGGAAATGGCAAAAGGCCGAGAAGAACAGAGTTGCCCATCATAGTCACTGCATGCACCTATAAAGAGAGATGCAAACAGAAGTAAGCTATTTAAAAAAAAAAAAAACCTGGTTAAGGTGGTTAACAGTGAAACATGGGCAGAGGTATGTCAAAGAGTAAGCACAGACAAATCACTGAAATTGTTCTGGCGACTACATAAAAACATGAGTGGGGTAGTTAAAGAACAAGAGTATTTCTGACTTCCAAGGTGCTGAGCTCGTCTGCCAGAGATTGACCAGAGCAGGGGTAAAGCCCTCTTCGAACGCTATCTAGAGCAGAGCAACCAGACAGACATGAGAGGCCGAAATCTTTCCAAGACCCAGAACATTTCGGATGAATACATAGTGACAGTGAAATAAATCAAGGCTGTGCTTCGACGATTAAAAAAAACCAGCGCTCCAGGGCCAGATGCCAGATGGCATACGTGTCAGAGACCCAAACGATTATGAACAGTACTGACAGCATACAGGACAGCATACATTAAAGACAGTAGGTGACAGGGACCACAGGATAAGACAGGTAGGGAGAAATACTGAGACAGGTCACGGCTACTGACGACAACCTAGGGTGAAGGACGGTGAGCTTGTAACTCAGGACAGACCAGACCCGAGAACGACTGACCAGACCAGGTGAGACTAGAAACAAGGGGGCATGAGAACCCGTGAAATGGTAGAGCAGACCCGAATTCAGAGAGACAGGGTTTGACTAGCGACCGGGACAAACGAATGAAAGTGCCTGAGCATATGACGAATGCATAATAGATAGTACGCTAGCATGCACGACTGAGAAGACAGTGTATGCGAACTGTATGATAGCTACATGTTACAGCGAGTTGGTACATCTGAATGAACAGTTGATATATGAATACCATATTTTATATATTGATGTTGTCTTATTAATTTGTTGCCCATTCCGACATTGGCCTGCGAAGTCGGAATGGCCTTAGCGCAGTAAACAAATCCACATTGGGGTGTTGTGACGCTCGCCATCATTTGAATTAAGAGGTCCGGATTGAACTAAAGTGTGAGCCTGTCTTAGTGTGCGCTATGTGAACGAAAGAATAAGCTGTAATCTGTCCTAGACCACTGTGTTTTGTTATGTGATAGCAGTGAGTCTATGATAATAAGATATGACGACATTAATAGGTGTACCGACAACGAGCTAGAGAAACTAGCAGACATGCACAACAACAGTATAGGGAGTGCTAGTATCAAGGAGGAGTGGTTACACAGCTATCTGATTCCCTTTGCGAAGCCTGGCAAAGACCACGACAAAATTCAAGCGATTTCGAGTAATAACCATGAAGAATACAATAGACAAGCTGCTGGAGAAGTTAATTGCCATAAACTAGCTAGAGAGGCGTATTTTCCCTCCTACCCTGGGAGGGTACTGTCCAAAATGGAAACTTGGACCAATGCAGCAGTTTGTTTTTGCCCATGATGTCTATGGAGGTTTCCATTCAGGCATTGAAACATTTTCTGCAGCGATTGATCTTAAGGACGCGTACAATAGAGTACCATTGGCAATTTTAATGCTTCAGCTTCTTGAACTCAAGATAAGTCCTTTCCTCTTTAGTTGGATCGCTGCAGCCCTCTTCCAACAGAAAGTAGTTTTTAGATGTGGCAGTTTGACTTCGGAACCAACAACAATATATCCTGGCCTACCACAGGGATCACCATTATCCCCAGTGCTGTTCAACGCCTACACTGTGAGAATCACCAGCGAACAAATCATAGGACCGGGGAGGACATTGTCGTATGCAGACGATGTTTTAGTGTATCGTCAGGGTAAGGATCGAGATCAGGTTTCTGTGGAACTACAAACCGAACTCAATCGCATAAGCACTTGGTATATTGAAGCTGGGCAATGATCAACCCATCAAAGGCAACAGTGACATGGTTCTCGTTGAATAACCATATTGTCAACACCCCAACGCCAACTGTAAATCTGGGTTCAGAGGCAGTGGAAAGTAGACAGGCAATGAATTATCTTGGGATACGATTTGATCGAAGCCTGGCCAAGCGGGGTTTTGCTGCGATGCGGGTGATGGCGGCGGCAAACTGTGAGCTGCGCCATCTATGTCTTCTTCACAAGGGTCTGGTCCTTTCTGTTTTTAAGTATGCGATGGCGATCCTGACTCTCAGCCATAAGCAGATAGAAAGGATGGAAGGGATACAGAACGAAGCTATGCGCATTATCCTTGGATGTTCAAGAAATCATCATTCAGGACATTGCGCTACCTTCTTGATTTTCAATCATGAGGGACAGAATACAAATTTGCCAAGCACTTGCCTATCTCAGAGTCAACGCAAACATGCAACATCCACTGCATAGCGAGATTAAGAAGGCACAAGCAGCATGACTATGGAAGTCATGGCAGTAAGTAAAGCAATAACATGGCTCGAGACACAGACATTCAATCGGGCATGTGTCCTTAGTGACTCAATGGGTATGCTCAGGGAGATAGAGATGGTGTAGGTCCGAAGAGAGTGGCTGCTGTCTCTGGAGCGATCTGGGTTGGTAAGATTAGCTTCGTCTTCGTATCAGGGCATGTGAGTGTAGAAGGGAATGAGCGGGCTGACAGCTTGCAGGTAGGGCTACTATGGGGAGCGGACGCGTCATGGACCAGGCAGACACTCTGAACGCTCTACGAGAAGTAAGTCATTTACGAGTACCAAGCAATGATTGGGAATCTACAACCATGGACAGGCTACGAGAACAGTATGTTAAAAAAGGTGTGGACAAACAAGAACATTACCCAGGAAGCCAAAGAAGAGTAATAAACCAACAGAGAACTGGTGTCGTTAGCCGCTACACGCTGCGGGATTTGCTGAGGAGGGGATCCGAGCACTTATGGACTGAATGGTTCGATGTGCAATGAGGATGATCTGTCGACTAACTAACTAACTAGTTTAGTTTAGTTTAGACGACGGATCAACATCACGACACACGGGTGTAATCCATAAGTGTTCTGTTCTTATCTTAACTCAAGCCTGAGTCCGGAGAATCTTAGCTTAGTGCACGAACTCCGTAGCACCGGCGAGGTTCCTGAAATAGTTTGGGTAGATATTTAACTTGTAATTTTGCTCGGGCGGGGCCAATAGGCTATTCTTTGTCGATTTCCAACTTCCAAGGGATTTTTTACGTGCGCAACAATACACACGGGCGTCCGATCTCACTACCCAGAGACCAGGGGAAATGTTGTTACTAGAAGTCCACGTGAAAAAATTCCGGTCCTCACCGGGACCTCCTGCCCTAGAGGCGGACACCATACATCAAGACCACTCAGCCCCCCCCCCCCCACTAACTAACTAACTTACTAAATAACTAACTATCACACATTCCCTATTATCATATAAGTACGAGGGTAAGTTAATAAGGAAGTTACAAATGGCTGTAGAAAAATAACTAACTATGATAACAACTTTAAACTAGTCTATTTTTATCTATATATTGTCCCTTTATTTCACAACATAATTTACACCAACATTGATGCATTTTCCTCATCGTTTTATCAGTCCTCCCAAACTGGGCTGCATGTTACTGCGTGCTCTGTTTTTATTTACCTGCCATCCAACAGAACTGTGTGACTTACTTATTGACTCTCCCTCGTAACGTTTTTGTTTACCCTGCTATTCACCGCTTTACGGGAAATCGCTGGGGGATAAGTCCACTGAAAACACACCTTGGTGGGAGACATTTCGCGAGTGAAGCCAAAGTTGAATGTGAAGTGAAAACTTGGTGTAGAAAACAGAACACGGGCTGCTAGACACATGTTTGTATAGACCAGACACATTTTTGTATAGACCAGACACATGTTTGTATAGACCAGACACATGTTTGTATTGACCAGACACATGTTTGTATAGACCAGACACATGTTTGTATAGACCAGACACATGTTTGTATAGACCAGACACATGTTTGTATGGACCAGACACATGTTTGTATAGCCTAGACACATGTTTGTATAGCCCAGACTGCACTCGTGGCTGATGTGGTCAGTGTCACGCCGGCCGAATTTACTTTCCAAGATATTTCCTGTAGCCATTTTGGGTTGGGTCGACCTGTGAGGTCATTCAATTTTAAAAATTCGAATCCGTCTAAATGTATTCCGAAGCTCTGACCATCAGTGCGGCAGACGAGTGCCCAGCCACTAGGCCAAGGCGGTTTCAATGTCTTATAACTCATCCCAGTAGAAAACACTGAAAAGGATATATAATTGTCATAATCATTATTCTACTTGTTCGCAGGCACATTAAAAACTACACTTCAGATTTGCATGTCAACAACACTTAAATAACAAGAGGTTGTGTCTTTCGTGGCAACTGAACTCAAACACACGGAAGCACTTAACCCTTGATCCAGACTGTGCTTGTATTCGACAGCAACTCTCAAATATACGTCCCCCCGCCCGCTTTTTTCGCATATCCTTTACAGAACATCGCTGTCAACATCAGCATTTTTCAGCTGATTGTTGATTTCTTGGCAAGATTACTTTGAGTAGTTTGCCATTGTGCGACCGGCTCACATACCCCGTAAGTTACCGACGCGGAGAAAACCGCTACCGATTCTCGCGCACGTCACGTTACTCACGAGAGTATACGGGAACACGGACAAAGTCGCCTAACTCCTAAACCAGGGAGAAGGGCTAATACGTTCCTAGCAATACTCAATGAAACAGATGCCACATAGAGTCCGTCAAATGGAGCTGTGAATATCCTGCTGTCTGCATTACAGTTCTCGACAACATTACAGTACGTCATCTCCTGATTGATTTAAGGCCACATCCAAAGTATTGTGTGCAGAAGGCATCAACAAGCTGGTGAACAGATGGACTAAGTGTGCTGTCAGACAGTGGTGACAATGTTGAAAAATAACACACTACACACATCACTTTGGTTCGCACTATTATAAAATAAAGTTCTTTGTCTTATCACATAATGACACGTGTGTGTGTGTGTGTGTGTGTTTGTGTGTGTGTGTGTGTGTGTGTGTGTGTCTGTGTGTGTGTGTGTGTGTGTTGCTGTATTGGTTCGACAGGAAGTACTTTCAAATATTACAATCATGAGGGGTTCTCATCGTGAGTCCTGTCCAGCATCAGCGTGTGTTGTCTACATGGTGCTCTGTCCGTTCCTGCAGGACGGTTCTCGTGTTGAAGATATGCTCCCTGGTTCTCCCGCCCTGTTGGAAACATGCCTGTACTTTCTAAACCACAATGAGCTCGTGGCAAAGTGGTCAAGTCGTCTGCCTTCCTCTCCGAAGGTTTTAGATTCGATTCCTGGCTACGTCTTTCGATGGAATAGTGCATTTTTCTCGGAGACTCCTGAGGGTTGTCGCTGGATCTGTGGTGTTTACTTCAGGCCGCCCTGAGGAAAGAGACCGAGCCATGAGGGATAACCCCGGTGCAATGAAGTTGACCAATGTTATAAGAGAAATTGAAAAGCATGAACATGAATATCCTAGGCATAAGTGAGATGAGATGGAAGGGATAGGGCACAATTATAATCAACAAACACACTATAATTTATTCTGGTGGTGATACACGTGAACAAGGAGTAGGACTACATATTTGATGAAAGAAACATCCAAGTTATTTAATTTTTACTAGTCTATTTCAGATAGAGTTATTATCGTCAAAATCAAAGGTGCACATTTTATACAAATACACGCACCAACAACAAGCAGTAGTGTACGAAGAAATACAACACTATTACCGATGCAATAGAAATAGCGGTGTCTCAAATTATATCACAAGAAATAAAAATAATACTATTTGATTTTAATGCAAATGTAGGAAAGGGAAAAATTGAGGATGTAGTCGCGAATTGTCGTTTAGGTACAAGAAACGAAAGAGGAGAGAAATTAATAGAATGGGAAAAAATCTATGATATGATAATTAGAAACACCTAGCTTAAACACCATAAATGACGCCATTACACATGGAAAAGCTAAGATAAGACCAAATTTACTACATACTTACTAATTAAATATTTATAAATGCGTTAAGTAATGTAAAGACATTGCCTTATGCAAACTGTAACAGTGATCACGTACCACTATATGGACAAATAATAGTAAAATTAAAGAGGGGGAAAAGTGGTTAAGAATATGAAACTTAATAAAGAGGTTCTGAAAGTAGATAAGGAAATGCAAGAACAATACAGAGGGACTGTGAGAAATAGGTACTATGCAATAGCTAAAATACAGAGTATACACGAACAATGGGAAATGTTAAAGGACTCCATTCATTACAAAAGGAAATACATTTTACCGAAGAAAAGCCAAAAGCTTTTTTTAAAAAAAAAATATGGATGACTGAAGAAATCTTGAAGTTGATGTCCAAAATAAAACAGAGTAAACATGACAAACAAGAAATTGCTAAGATAAATAAAGAAATAAGAGATAGATATGTGGAGGTAAAAGAAAGTTGGTTAAATGAGCAGTGCAAGAAATTTGAATTAATTTCTATTAAAGATATGAAAAATATACAGACACATCAGTTAGCTCACAGGAAGAAAAATAAGAATACATGCACGGTGTTTAAGATCAAAAACAGGAAAATTATTGGAGGAAGGTGCTATAATGAATAGGTGGCATGGGTATATACGATAATTATAATTTGGAGTAAGAGAAGAATTAACAGAAGAAAGTAACCTAGAAGGTCCACATTTTCTAAAAGAAGTCGCTGTCAAACATATGAAGAAAAGAAAAACAGCTGGGCCAGATGGAATCACAAAAGAAGAATTAGAAGTACTTGGAGAATTTAGAGTAGATATATTAACCAAACTGTTGAATTATATTTACAGCAGTTGATATTTACCAGCTGATATGCTGAACTCTGTATTCCTTTTTCCTGTAATTTCTTCTTTTTTGTTTGTTTGGATATGATGTAATCTGTATTTATCAATCAATGAATCATGTGCCATGCCAGAAAGCGTGGGCGGTCATGCTCGCCATTTCACTCGATCACCAGTGTCGTGGATCAGCTCAGCGTTCTGTTTCGTCCATGCCATGTGGCCAAGCTATCCAGGTATTTTCATCTCGGTCTTCCTCTTGGTCTGTTCCCTTCGATCTTGCCAGTTGTCATTACGTTCTCCAATCCATTTCTTCTCATAACATGTCCAAAACTTTTGACTGTCTACGTCTAATTTCTCTAATCAATTTACGATTTTCATTTGTCTCCTGTAGTACTTGGTCATTGGTTTTTATGTCTGTCCATGGTATTCTTTGCATTTTCCTCAGAAACCACATTTCTGCAGCTCTCAGGTGTATTTCAGCTTGACTGCACATTGTCCAAGTTTCACATCCATACAAAAGAACAGGCTCTATGTATTCCCTCAACACTCTTTTTCTCGTTTCAATTGACATCGTTTTATTGGTCAGAATGTTTTTCATCTTGCTAAAGGCTACTTTCGCCATGGCGATTCTTGTTCTAATCTCTTCAAGGCATCTCCCATCAGATGTTATGACTGTTCCGAGATAATTGTACCGATTCACTTGTTGAAGAATATTCCCATTTACTTGTATATTACATTGTGGTACTTCGTTCTTCCTAGTGACGACCATAACCTGTGTCTTCTTACAATTTAATTCCAACCCCAGCTGCTCACTGTGTACAACAACCGCATCTACTAATTGTTGTAGATCTTGTGCATTGTCTGCAATCAATACTGTATCATCTGCATATCTAATGTTATTGATGTTTCGTCCTCCAATGCTGATTCCATTTATATCTTCTACATTTCTGAAAATATTTTCACTGTATAGGGAAAAAAGATCTGGAGACATTACACATCCCTGCCTAACACCTCTCTTAATAGGTTGATATTGTCCCACTTCATTATCAATCCTTATGGCAGCTTGTTGTTTCCAATATATGTTTTTTATAAGTCTAATGTCTTTCCCATCAATTTGTAGATCTGCAAGCATATCTACCATGTTGACATGTCTAACTCTATCAAAAGCCTTTGTGTAGTCAATAAAGCAAAGGTGTATATCCTTGTTTACTTCTATAGCACGTTCAATAACTGTTCGCAGCATATACACAGCATTTACTGTACCCTTTCTTTCTACAAACCCACATTGTTCTTCCCTTATTTCAGGTTGTATTTTCTTCCTCTCTTTGCATGATAATTCGTAGCAAAATCTTTGTGATGTGGCTCATTATACTAATTGTTCAATGTTGATCACATTCCAAGGCTCCTGATTTCTTTGGGATTGCAATAAATACAGAGTTACATAATTCAGAAGGTATATCTCCAGTATCATATAATGTGTTCAGTAGTCTGGTGACTTGCTTTAGTTTAAATTCTTCTAAAGCTTTAATCATTTCTGTATTTATAGCTGTACCAAAACGACCAGGAGCAATTGAATGCGAGATGTTCGCACAATTAATCTCACACACCATGTCACTAAGCTTCTACTCAGAATTAGCATGAGAAGAACAAGACAGAAAATAAAAATGGAAATTGTTGAAGACAACTATGAATTTGTGGAATTAAAGGGTACAAACAATGGCATATATACATTACGGCCATTAACAGATATATCAATAGAGACTCAGAAAGATATATATATATATAGTAGCGCCGGTCTCCCTGGCTGAGGTGTTAGCAGCTTTCTCCGTAACCCCGAATACTCTCGTGGTTGACGTGAGCGCACGAGAATTTTAAGGGGTTCGAGTCGCGCCAGTGACTTACGAGAGTATGGAGCCGGTCGCTCAGAAAGTCGTGGCGTGCTGATGAGCGTAATCTAGCCTAGGAATCAACATACAGCTGAAAGATGCTGGTGTTGACCGCAATATCCTGAAACAGACGGAAACGCTGGACAAAAATATACTAGTAGTAGTAGTAGGCCTCTTTCAGTCCTGAAGGACTATAGAGTTGTGCCGCTGGGGAAGTACCTGACAGTACCGCTGGTGACTTTATAGTCCAATGCTTGCTTGCTTGCTTGTGTTCGTTGGCTTGAGCTCCAACGCAAAGTCCTGTATGTCGGATGAAGGCATCCTGTTGTCCAACATCACACCTGGACGCGCAGTAAGTGACTGCGTTTTAAGCCTGTGCCGCCTATCTTCAGTTGCTTGGATCAGATTGCGCTCAAAGAGCACCAGTCCGTTTCGTACATCTCTTCTCCAGGAACATCTGTCTGTTGCATCTCTTTCCCAAGTGTGTATGGCTATTCCAAGGGTTTTCATATCTTGTTTACACACATCCCAATATCGCATTTGGGGTCTTCCGATTGGCCTCTTTCCTGTGGCTAGTTCTCCGTATAGGAGATCTTCGGGAATACGTTCATTCTCCATTCGAGATACGTGGCGCAGCCATCGGAGGCGTCTCTGCTTGAGAAGGGACTGTGGTAATATCTGCTCTTTCAAGCACATGTTTGTTTGTTATGTGGTCTTTCCATGATATGACCAGGATACGTCTCAGACATCTCATATGGAAGGAGTTCAACTTTCTTTCTTGTCTTGAGTACAGGGTCCAGGATTCAGACCAATAGAGTAGTGTGCTAACAACACAAGCTGTATATACTTGAGCTTTTGTACGCTCTGTTAGTCTATTATTCTCCCAAACTCTTTTAGTTAGCCTGGAAAATGTTGTGGCTGCCTTTACAATGCGTCTGTCGATTTCTGTATCTAATGAAAGATTATCTGATATTGTCGACCCCAAATACACAAACTCGTGGACGACCTTCAATTCGTAATTAGAAATTTTGATTGACGGAGGCGCACCAGCATCTTGTTCCATCACCTTTGTTTTATTTAGGCTAATGGTGAGTCCAAAGTCTTTGCAGGCGGCTGCAAAACGATCTATGAGCCGTTTGAGATCTTCTGCTGCATGAGTAGTCAGTGCTGCATCATCTAGAAATAGTAGTTCTCTTATGCATCTTGATCTTATTTTGGTCTTTGCCTTGAGTCTTGATGGGTTAAAAAGTTTGCCATCAGATCTTGTATGGAGGTATATGCCTTTAGTAGCAGACCCAAATGCCTGCCTTAAGAGAACGGCGAAGAAGATACCAAAAACTGTAGGAGCAAGCACGGAGCCCTGCTTTACTCCACTGCTGATGCTGATGGCTGGGATGTTGATCCGTCAAATAAAATTGTCCTCTGAACGTTTTTGTGAAATGATTTCACGAGACTAAGAAGGGTCGGTGGACATCCTATCTTTTCAATGGCCTTAAAAAGGCCGTTTCTGCTCACGAGGTCAAATGCCTTTGTGATGTCGATGAAGGCAATATATAATGGCTTCCTCTGTTCTCTGCACTTCTCTTGGAGCTGCCGGAGTGAGAAAATCATATCCTTGGTGGCCCTGTTAGGTCTAAATGCGCACTGTGATTCAGGGTAGATTCTTTCAGCAAGAATGTGTAACCTTTTAAGGATTATTCGAGCAAATATCTTGCCTGTAATGCTGAGGAGGGAAATGCCGCGATAGTTGTTGCAGTCGCTTCTGTCGCCCTGTTATTTTTATAAAGGGTAACAATGTTTGCGCCTTTCATATCTTGTGGTACTGATTTTTCTTTCCAGCAGAGCTGAAGTATTGCAGTATTACAGTTCCGGGATGATTGTTTCTTTGCTACATTTTCAAAGTTCAGGTGGAATACTATCTTTTCCAGGTGCCTTGCCAGTTTTGAGAGTGTCTAGTGCTACGCTGATTTCTGTGAGGCAAGGTTCGTTATTCAGGGCTTACATGGTGGACTATTGATCGATGGCTTCCAGAGCTTCTTCTCCGACAGTGTTCTCCACTGAGTATAGCTCTGAGTAGTGTTCTACCCAGCGATCCATTTGTTTCGCTCAATCTTTAATGATTACTCCTCTGTTGATCGTAAAGGGGCCATCTTATTTTTTGATGGACCAACAGCTTGCTTTATGCCCTCGTGCATTCCTCTTATATTTCCAGTGTCTGCACAAGTTTGAATTTGAGCAGAGAGCTGTAGCCAGTACCTGTTCGCACATTTTCATGTCATCTGTTGTACTCTATTTCTGGCCGTTCGCAATGCCTGCAATCTTTTTCTCTGAAGGTGATGTTTTATACACTGAGAGTGCATGTCTCTTTATCTCCAGGACTGACAGCATCTCTTTTGAGTGTGCTTTAAACTTGTCGGTTGACTTAGTTTGCTTCTTGCCAAATGTTGATAGTGCTGTATTGTAGATGGTGTCGCGATAATGACTCCATCTCTCAGTGGCAGTTCCATCTGTGGGGCCAGGCAGAGTGAATGGTCGGTGTCGCAGTCAGCACTACGATAGCTGCGAGTCAGCCGTACAATGCGGAGATTGCTGCGTTTAGTGAGCACCAGGTCGAGTTGGTGCCATTTCTTTTCTCTGGGGTGCCTCCATGACACCTTGTGTTGAGGTTTCGTGTCAAAGAAGGTGTTGGTCACGCACAGATTATGGTGGCTCCAGAATTCCAAGAGACGTTGTCCATTTTCATTGATCTTCTCAACGCCAAACTGTCCTAGACATGAAAGCCAAGATTTGTGGTCGGAGCCAACCCTGGCATTGAAATCCCCCAGGATAAAAAGATATTGTTTCTCTGGTGTTTCACTGACTTCTTTGCTAAGGTCGTCATAAAACTTGTCTTTAGATTCTGATGCCGCAGTTAATGTTGGGGCGTAAACGCTTACAATACTAACAGGGCCTGCATCTGTCTGGAGTTGGAGCTTCAGTATTCTTTCAGTGCCATCACTTGGCGGTATGATGGAATTAAGCAGCTTGTTTCTGATAGCGAAGCTAACTCCTTGCTCCCTGGTTTCACGGCATGCCATGCCAGTAGAAAGTGAAGTCCCTCTCTTTGATGTTTCCAGATTCTTGGAGTCTGGTCTCTTGCAGGGCGACAATGTCTTGCCTTGACTGTACATTCTGTCAGGCTGATGTTCGTCCATCTCTTGATGTTATCCTCCCACTTGTATCGTTGTCTACCTCTTGCTCACTTGCCCCCAACCTTGCCTTCCAGTTTGTATAAGAGTATCATGTCTTTTAACGTGGCCAAGATATTTCACTTGTCTCCCCTTTATTTCTTTCATCAACTCTCTCTTCATTCTCAGTTTTTCTATCTATCTATCTATATATCTATCTATCTATCTATCTATCTATCTATCTATCTATCTATCTATCTATCTATCTATCTATCTATCTATCTATCTATCTATCTATCTATCTAACATTACAGTATCTAGTTCGCAACAAGCTTATTGTTGACAGCCAATCAGGATTTCGACCAAAATATTCTTGCCATACGGCCCTAACAAACATGATAGAAAATTGGCACCAGAATATAAACAACAACAGTCTATGTGGAACTGTGTTTATTGATTTCAAGAAAGCATTTGATATGATAGACCATGTTATTTTAATTAAATAACTCGAGACAATGATTAATGTAGTCACTCTAATATCATCTTTTCTATCAAACAGAAAGCAAGTAGTATCACACAATAAATCTCTGTCTCAAACCACTACCTTCAATATTGGAGTACCGCAAGGCTCTATTCTTGGCCCTCTATTATTTGCCATATATATTAACGATCTACCTTTGCATCTTTCGTCGTCCTGCGATCTATTTGCAGATGACTGTACGGTGTACACAAACGCTGAAAACTGTATTTTCCTGGAGTCGTCCTTACAACAAGAATTAAATAATGTAGTTAAGTGGAGCTATTCAAAACCGTATGCAAATTAACACCACTAAAACAAAAGCAATGTTATTAACAACCAGACAAAGACTTCAGACTCTAAGCCCACACACATCACTTCAACTTCACATCGATAACATGCCAGTAGAAAGTGTAATTGAGCACAAAACATTAGGCCTAATCATTGATAGAAACCTAACCTTTAATTCCCATGTTCAAGCGCTCATTAAACAAACAGCGAAAAAAGTCTATCAACTCGCCAAGATTAAAAACGTCCTTGATGAGGACACAAGGAAACTATTCTATACTTCTCATATACAGACACACTTTGACTACTGCTCTACAATCTGGGACGGTTGTTCTAATTCAAACACCAAGCGACTTTACTCACTCCAGAAACGGGCCATGAGTCTAATTTATAGCAAACATTTATCTGACAATCCTAGCCTGTATAAACGCCTTCAGTTACTACCATTCCGAAAACGCCTGCTTTTCAATAAAGCTAAACTAATTCACAAAATCCTGCAAAGGAATGCCCCAAATTACCTTTGGCCTTTGTTTAAATATAATGCTAGACACAGTAAACGTTTAAATATACTACAGATTCCGAAGCCTAGGATTGACTTATACAAAACAAGCTTAACGTACTCTGCATCTCAGCTGTGGAACAATCTTCCACAAGAAATCAAAGACATCACCAATCCCTATTCATATAATCGCAAATTATTCGAACACTATCTCAATACGAATTACCTTCCCCCTTAATAATTGAGATAATAATAATAATAACAAAACCCTAGTATAACAGCCAATCACCATTTTGTAGGCCAGTATATTCCACATGGCTAATAACAAGTGTCAGACCATTATCTAATATTACTGTGTCGTGTAGATTTGATGTTTGCATCTTTTATATTGTTACTGTTCTTTGTTAGCCTTGAATGATGTGTGAATGAAATAATGTATGAAAGAGAGTGATAGAAGGGCAGAATGTTAGACGGGCCTGCGTGCCCAATTCTTAACCCTTTGAAAAAAAAGTTTGTTCGTTCGTTCTATCTATCTATCTATCTAAATATCTATCTATCTATCTATCTATCTATCTATCTATCTATCTATCTATCTATCTATCTATCTACCTATCTATCTATCTATCTTATCTATCTGTCTGTCTGTCTGTCTGTATGTCTGTCTGTCTGTCTGTCTGTCTGTCTATCTATCTATCTATCTATCTGTATGTATGTGTGTGTGTGTGTGTGTGTGTGTGTGTGAATTTTATAGATTAGACTAATGCATTTGATTAAGTAAAACAGAATGAACTTATTAAAAGGTTGGAAGATATCAACATTGATGGGAAAGATCTCAGAATTTTAAAAAAATATTTACTGGAACCAGGCACCAGCTAATTAGTATAGCGAATAAAGAGGGCAATAATGAGCAAATAAAGCTAGGAGTACGACAGTGGTGTGTCTTGTCACCGGATCTCTTCTCCCTCTATAGCGAGCTAGTAATGAGAGAGATCAAAGAGTCGTCAGGAATAATAATCAGAGGTATAATATAAACAATGTAAACTATGCAGATGACATAGTGCTGGTGACGGATAATGCAACATACTTACAACAATTATTGGACATTGTAACAGAGAGTGCAAAGAAAGGATTCTCCTCGAATATCAAGAAAACAGTAACAATGGTAATATCAAAGAAACATGTGACACCAAAATGTGAAATGGAAATAGAAGGACAATTCTTAACCAAGTGGATAATTTTAAATGCCTAGGGGCATATATAATATTAGACGGAAGTTACACAACAGTAATTATGAGCAGAATAGGGCAAACAAACGCTGCATTTTAGAAAATGAAAAGTATATAATACGTTAAGTCGCTTTCCTTGCTACATAGAACCAGTGTTGCTGTATGGCAGTGAATATTGGAATGTAAATGCACAAATTAGGAAGAACGTGGAAACAACAGAGATGTGGTCCCTGAGACAAAAGTTGTGAATTCCTTGGACTGCCATAGTAACTAACAACTAATGCATGAAAAAGTCTAATGAAACTAGAACATTATATACAACAATAAGAAAGTGACAAACAACTTTCTTTGGTCATGTGATGAGATGAGATGAGATGTATTGGAAACCATCGTGACAACGGGATAATATCGAAGGGAAGAGAGGCAGGGGAGACCAAATGAAATGATGCTGGATGGATTGAGAAGGTGACATGAAGGAATATTATCAGCAGAGTTGATCGAGAACACCAAAGACCGAGATCGGTGGAGAGCAATGGACGCCAACGCCAGCTGGTAGGGCACTTGATGATGATGAACTTCGGTGTCGGAAGCAGAATTGTAATCTCTCAGCCACGCCGCTCCACGTGCCTCTGACTGTTTCACTTTATGCTAAAACAGTGAGAGGAAAAACACTGACATCCAATCTGATAATTAGAACAAGCCATACGTGCTGACATTCAGCTTAGTCTTAGGGACAGCACCGCTGTGGTGATGGTTGTCGATGTAGCCATGTTTGCCCAGCATAAAGATCGGGGCTCCGCTGGAACCTGGACATGTTGGGGTCGTGTAGCTGTACTGAGTCCAGTCTTCATCATCCAGTGCTGCCAGTCTGTCTTGGGTATTGCCAACGGTGACATACTTACTACACCCGTGTGGATGTGACACAATGATTGTCAGTTTATCCTCGGGGGTGTCCGACCAGCTTCACACAGTACTTCTCACTGACTTCTCTCCGTAACCTTTGATACTTGTCTGACATGACCCCCAGCTTCTTCGCCAGAGATAGGTCGTGGGTGTAGCCGAACATCCAGCACCGGTCTTCCTTGAGGTCAATCTGCACGCCTTTTGTCCCTTGGACTTTGACGGGCGTATCCAGGCCATCGATATCATTAAGATAATTAAAATAGCAAGTTGTTTTTGCAGCCTCCAGGTCATCATGCACCACGTGGGCTGCTGTTTGGATGAAGATTTTAGCAAAACTTCTCACTGGATTGCCAGATTCCAGACACACTGAACAAGCACAAGTGGTGTCTGTCACTTCTGAACACACAATAGTGTTAGTGACGTGGCCAGTTCCGTTGATGGAACAGTCTCTACCGAGATGATCACGTCGAGGGTTGGGTGGGTATGGGGGGCTTGGCCTGGAGAGACTGATCTTGTCAACTCTAAGTCGTACTGTCAATGTTGACAGACATTTTACAAGGTCAATAATTAAATCATTTCTGTAGACAGCTGGAAGATCCTCTGGGCCAAATTCGTCAACAGATATAAAGTTGTCGTGACCTGGATTTTTCCGGCAATGTTGCTTGAGGTTGTGTAGTTCTGGTTCTCCTTCCCAGTTCAGCTCTACCTCGTACGTACCTGAAAGTAAAATATGTAGGGGTGAACGGAAATTGGAACATAGCAATCATTCTATAACCTTAAGCTTGGGGAGGTAATCAGACAATAGTATATAGAAATAACTCTATAACCTACACCTTGGGGAGGTAATCAACAATAGTATATAGTAATCATTCTATAATCTTCAACTTGAGGAAAACAGTCATACAATAGTTTATAGTAACCATTTTATAGCCTTCAACTTGGGGAAATAATCAGACTATAGTATATAGTACTCATTCTATAACCTACACCCTGGTGATTAAATCAAACAATAGTATAAAGTAATTATTCTATAACCTACAGCTTAGATAGGTAATCAGGCAATAGTATACACTAATCATTCTATAATATAAAACTTGGGCAGGTAATAGACAATAGCTTGTAATTATCATTCTGTAAAATACGGTCTGGGGAGGTAATTAGACAATAGTATATAATTATCACTCTATAATCTACAACTTGGTTAGGTAATCAGACAATTGTATATAATTATCATTCTATAATCAACAGCTTATACACATTACTATCTACTGCAACACCTGATGAGAACACTAAGACAGTTCATAAATAGACACACATCTATTGCTTGGCTCTCATAGAAGTAACATAAAGACGCAGAGACTAGACGACATACAAGACAATCCACACAATTAAAGCTATTGTTACCGACCGGGATTCGAACCTGTTACCTACAAATTACGACAGAGTATCGCTACAGGAACACGTGTACTTAGACACATGACCAACTAGACACCTCTCAGAAACACCTCGGACACCCCTAAGTGTTCCTAGTTGGTCATGCGTCGATGTACCCAAATTTCCGCAGAGAGGCGCTGTCGTCATTGGGGAGTTAATCAGACAATAGTATATACTTATCATTCTATAACTTACACATTGGGGAAGTCATCAGACAATAGTATATACGGGGGTCTTGAAATGAAAACCTTAAAAGTTTGATATGTTTTACAATAACCACGCCATTGTCTTGTAACCTGTCAATATTTTGTTGTTATGGAGGTCAAGAGCGTTCAGCACGTGACATCACGGTGCAGACGAAGACGGTGTCATCATAATGACAGTTTAAGATGGCCGCTCCAATTTTGACATGCGCCATCCGTGTTGTTGTTTTCTTTTTTCGGTGAAGGGGTGAAACATATAGAAATTCATAGGCGAATACAGTTCAGTATTGTGATGTATGCCTGTCGATGAAGAGGTGTAGCAGAAGGTGCCTGAGTGGTTATACATATAACTAAGATCATTTTTTTATACAGGAATCCAAGCAGTTTATTAGCACTGGAGGACTTGTATTGAACGCAGTTGTGACTATATCAACAAATGATACATTTATTCTTTACCATTTTAGAATATATTCATTCAACACAAAAAAACAAACACAGACACACACATTTTTAGGTTTTAATTTGAAGCCCCTTCGTAGTTATCATTCTATAACAAACAACATGGTGAAGTAATAAGATAATAAAACAGTTAGAAGAGGAGAGACGATAACATACAGTCATCATTCTATATTTTACATATAAATCAGAAGTGAACAGACAATAGTATTTAGCTATTCCATAATCTACATTGGGGTTGGAACTGAACAGGTAATAGCATATAGTTACCATTCTATTATCTACATGTAAGTTAGCAGTGAACAGTCAACAGCATATAGTCATCATTATATTATCAACATGTTAGTAAGAAGTTAACAGACAATAGCATATAGTCACCATTCGATTATCCACATGTGAGTTAGAAGTGGACAGACATTAGCAAATAGTCATCATTATATTATCCACATGTGAGTTAGAAGTGGACAGACAATAGCAAATAGTCATCATTATATTATTTACATGTGAGTTAGAAGTGGACAGACATTAGCATAAAGTCGCCATTCTATTATTTACATGTAAGTTAGCAGTGAACAGACAACATCATGTAGTCATGATTACATTATCCACACGTGAGTTAAAATTGGACATACAATAGCATATAGTCATCATTATATTATCCGCATGTGAGTTAGAAGTGGACAGACAATAGCAAATAGTCATCATTATATTATCCGCATGTGAGTTAGAAGTGGACAGACAATAGCAAATAGTCATCAGTATATTATCCGCATGTGAGTTAGAAGTGGACAGACAATAGCAAATAGTCATCATTATATTATCCACATGTGAGTTAGAAGTGGACAGACATTAGCAAATAGTCATCATTATATTATCCGCATGTGAGTTAGAAGTGGACAGACAATAGCATATAGTCATCATTATATTATCCGCATGTGAGTTAGAAGTGGACAGACAATAGCAAATAGTCATCATTATATTATCCACATGTGAGTTAGAAGTGGACAGACATTAGCAAATAGTCATCATTATATTATCTACATGTGAGTTAGAAGTGGACAGACATTAGACAATAGTCATCATTATATTATCCACATGTGAGTTAGAAGTGGACAGACATTAGCAAATAGTCATCATTATATTATCAACATGTTAGTTAGAAGTGGACAAAAAATAGCATATAGTCATCATTCTGTTATTTACATGTTAGTTAGAAGTGGACAGACAACAGCATATAGTCTTCTTTCTAATATCTACATTTGAGTTAGAAATAGACAGACAATAGCATATTGTCATCATTCCAAATGGGGGAGTGGTTTGTAAATAATCAATCTCATTGCAAACGAATATCGATCTCCACACACCTCCAGTTACCTCCCATTGATCAAACACAATCAGTATGACAGAATGGATACAAACACTGAAGTCGATGGGGTTCGCATTATGGCGAGCGAAACTGGCTGCAATAAGGTAAGCTAATCAACACGCAACATTCAGTCCAGTGCTATTGAGGTAGTTTTGTGGACTACGCTTGAGTTCAAAAGAAAAGTTATACGCAGAGCAGACCTCTCTCACAAAGGACAGGTGTGGCTCAGTTTTGTGGCCCAGTTTTGTAACTCAAATTTATTCCCCTGTTGTGTAGCTCAGTTTTGTGGTTCGGTGTTGAGGCTACGTTTTGTGGCCCCATATTTGGGTCCGGTTTTGTAACTCAGTTTCGTAGCCTCAATTTTGTGGCTCAGTTTTGGAGCTCTGTTGTATATTATTCAGTTTTGTCACCCGGTTTTGCGGCCCTGTTTGCTATTTTGCTGATAAAGAGTTCGGGGGAATCGTTCGTCTGTATCTGCTTTTAGTTTCATCCGTGGAGCTTTATAGACATATTTCCCTCTTTTTTTCCTACTCCCACAAACAACCTCGCGTAAATATACTCGTAATCTCATGCACACATATACAAAACCTCATGTACATGTACACACAACCATTTATGCATATACACACAACCTAATGTACATATACACATAACCTCATTTACATACACACATAACCTCATGTACATATACACATAACCTCATGTACATATACACATAACTTCATGTACATTTGCACACAGCCTCATGTACATATACATATAACATAATGTACATTTGCACATAATCTCAAGTATATACACACAAGCGCCTTTACATGTTCACATAACCCAATACTACAATCATGCAGCAGGATATTTGCAGTACGTGGCTCTCACTCGACCCCTGGCCCGTTCCCCTGTCTCATGCCCACGTGTATCTGCAAAGTTCTGTGTCCGTCGTCGCCCTGATTGACCCCTGCCTCTTCTCCCAGGAACCAAGCTTTCCCTCTGTGTTCTTTAATCCCCCACAGCAGAGTTTCATGTTGTTTTTTTTTTTCCCAGACATAATGCTGTTTCTGAGATATAATGCTGTTTCTGAGACATAATGCTGTTTATGAGATATAATAGTATAGAGACAAAATCAACATCACAAATACAGACCTGCAGACTGAAGGACTTCAGTTCCATGTATTACAGGAGTGCTTATCTGTTCATCGACTGGAGACCCTACATGCGAGTTTCCGGCTTTGGAAAGGAAAACAAACATGAATCAAACTAATAAAATATTGAATGTACCACTTATTAACTAGTTAATGCCAGTCAAGAACCGACATCACAGCAATCAGGACATGCCCATACGTGCTCCTTCCTCATCATCGATAGCCAGCGAAGAGTCTCATACTAATGGTACAATTTGCAGTCTGATTATGTGACCATCAGACCTATCAGTAGTAAGGTAAGCGCAATCATATTATGTCTTTGGAGCCTCTCCACCGAGAGCCGCGTTATGTGGCTTACTGATTATCGCGGTAGACGTCATAAAAAGGCTCCACAATGATCTGCTCCTGCAAATTATCGATTGCTTTTATTTCTGTTATAGCCTTACTAAAGTATTCCGGTCGACGCCACAAAAACGAGCCTGCGATAATGTAAGGTGGTTGAATGGAATTAATTGTTGTCAATAATTTTCTGGTCGTGACGACAGTTTGCTGAATATGTCAGGGTGTAATTATTGTAGAAAAAATTGGTAGGTGTTATTAAACGGATTGACGTTTGGGATAGGTATAATTTCATAATAGTGTTTTAAGCGTGTCTGTGAGAGTCTGATGCTCAGAAGCGATAGGGTTGTTGTTTTCGAATTTCGGTCTCTGGCTGCAGTCTCCCAAGTGTCATGATGAATTCCAAAAGCATTCAGTGAGTTTTTCAGTGTGTCTTTAAAGGGTTTCCTCTGGCCGCCTTGGGAGCGTTTACCACAACTCAGCTCGCTTTAAAAAAATGTGTTTAGGGAGCCTCTGATCTGGCATGCGAGTTAAGTGACCACCCCATCGAATCTGATTCTTAATTAGTAAAGTGTGGATACTGGGCATGGATGCTCTTTCTAGGACTTGAGTGTCTGCGATCTTGTCTTGCCATTTAATCCCCAATAGCTTCCTAACGGAGACTGTTTGGAAGTCGTTTAATTTCCTAGCATTTCGCTAATAAACAGTCCAGGTTTCACAAGCATATAGCAGTGTGGATAATACAACTGCTTTGTAGACTTTCAGATTTCTTTGCAGGCTTATTCCATTTCTGTCCCATACATTCTTATAAGTCTACCAAAGGCTGCGCTGACCTTGGAGATTCTTGCATTCACTTCGTCATCAATTGTGGCAGCTTGTGACACAGTGCTACCAAGATAGGTGAATTTGTCCACAACATTTATTCTATAACCATTCACTTTGATATTCGGCACAATGTGATTATTCCCTGGGGCTGGCTGGTACATAACTACAGTCGTCTCCAAGTTGATAATGAGTTCAACGTTGGCACAGGCATGTGTGAAAGCTGAAACATTGTGTTGCATGTCTGCCTCTGATTTGGCATATAGAGCGCAATCATCAGCAAACAGGAGATCTCTGACGGTGTCGCTGTTAATGTTGGTTTTAGCTTCCAGCCTTCTGAGATTGAATAACTTTCCATCCATGCGGAAGTTGATGTCTATTCCAATTTCGTTGTTCTCGAAGGCATTTGTCAACATAGCTGAAAACATGAGGCTGAACAGTGTTAGTATCAGGACACATCCTTGCTTCACTCCATTGGTGACAGGAAAGGGCTCAGAAAGTTCAGCATTTTCCAGTTCTCTTGCCTGCATGCCGTCATGAAATAGCCGCACTGTTTGGACAAACTATCGTGGACAGCCATATTTTGCCATAATCTTCCACAGTCCTTCTCTGATGACTGTATCAAAAGCCTTGGTAAGGTAAATGAAAGTGGAGAACATTTCGCAGTTCTGTTCCTGACATTTATCTTGCAGTATATATATAAAATGTAACATCTTCCATTGGCCTATTCATTGTTACTCTGTTATTTCGCAACCGCAATATTGTAAATTCTCCACATGTAGTATGATATGGGATCGTCCTTTCTTATAACCGCGTTTGCATTATCGATTTCTTGAAAACAATTTAACACTAACAATCTCTTAACCTCTGCAGTCCTTATTATATCCTGTGAGATCTGCCTCTCTGCAAGCTGAACTAACCATTCTTCTCTCTTTGGCTTTTTTATGTTTGTATCCGGTAAGAGTATGAAACCAGGTTTATATATTTGTATTAGTTGTTTTACTTTATGTTGGATGTGACAGCTTTATATGTAGGGGAAATATACGTGATAAACACACATGATTATCTTTATTTCACGATAATATTCCTTAATAATATCCGCTTAAGAATAGAATCAAGAAAATGGAAATAACTTTTTACTTAGCCTTAACTCCTTTATACTATGGGAGATTATCGTAAAATAAACTTTGGCTTTTATCTTTACCAATTATATATCGTATTTTGTATTACATATAGTCATATTATTGTCTTTATTTTCATATTACTTTGTGGTGTTTCTTTCTTCTTAGAGACAACCATAATCTTTGTCTTCTTACAATTTAATTCTAACCTTAGTTGTTCACTCTGTACAATAACCGTATCTACTAACGGTTGCAGATCTTCAATTGTTATATAACTCTGCAGTATATATATATATATATATATATATATATATATATATATATATATATATATATATATATATATATATATATATATGCAGCGAATAATACCAGGCAATAAATCGTGCAACATATTGTTTGTAACTTCTGTATTTAAATATGTTAATTGCATTAACTCTTTGTCTTTCTCTTCCTCGGTCCATTTCAGCCTCTACATTGATATCCCCAGTAAAAGCAGCGGTTTGTGATGTATTAATTACATTCTTTTACAGTCGGTGACGGAATGATGATTCAGGTGGTCGATGCCATATTTGTTTACTTTCATTAATTCTTCTTCTCGAGTGACCAATGTTTGCTATGTGTCTATTCCGACATAGATCACAAACCGGAAAGTTCGCTTGAGGTCTTCACTGGTCCACGGCGTTTGTCCCGAAGGGTAACTTCTGCTAGCTACATTTCCTCTCTCACTGCGGCGACGTCAGAACAGTCTTAGTGAACATGCTTTGTAGTTTGCTTTAGTGCGCCACATTAGTGCTCAAATCAAGTGACAGGGTCAGTAAATCCCACTCCCCTAAAGCCTGCTCTGAGTCTGCACTTCCATATTTGAAGTCTAAATATTCTCGCCTGCCCGTTTCTTCCAAGCTCATGTCATTTGCCGTGTTTTGGCTTATATTTTCCACGCAGAAGCACTGGACTCGAGTTTCGCTCTCGTTTGAGCTCGTCAGTAGTGCATATCCTTGACCGGATCCGGAAACAAACCCCGGATCACCGGCGTGTGAAGCGGGTGTGTAAACACTAGGCCACGGGCACACGCTGGATACGGCCAAATTATCACAACATAATATTACAACGTCACCCACGATCAGCGTTGCCAGTAGTGGGTTGCGCTCAATATTTAAATCTCAAATCCCGAAATAACCAAATAAATCAATTATATTTTTCCGCGCAAATTAAGTTGGGCAGAAATATAGAGGTTGACAGGTCGTCATGGGGATGTGGTCAAAAGCACACAAAGATTGTCTAACACACACACACACATATATTGTTGAAGACACGCACGGATTGTCTAACACACATAAAGATTGTCTAACGCACATAAATAATTTCTAACACACACACAGATTTTCTAACGCACACAGAGATTGTCTAATACACACGAAGATTGTCTAACACAAAGAAAGATTGTCCAACGCACACAACGATCAGGTGAACCAGTCTTGAACATCGTCATCAAGTGCCATCTATCCAAGCAACCAGGTATTTACTTCTCTGACTCCGCCCCCCCCCCCCCCCCTTGCTCTCTTCCCTCGATCTTGCCAGTTGTCATCAAGTTCTCCAATTTATTTCTTCTCATAACGCGACCAAAGAATTGTGACTGTCTACGTCTAATTTCTCTAATCAGTCTACGGTGTTCATTTGTTTCCTGTAGGACTTTGTCACTGGCTTTTCTGTCTGCCCACGGTATTCTTTGCATTTTCCTCAGATTAATTATTAATGACATGTTAATCTGTTGAGAGCTCATTCGCAACTGCGGAGCCTTATCGAGAACATGTGACTCAAACTGTTCAGGAAACCAGATACGAGGGAGTCGAATGGCACGTTCCGAACCTAAAACTAGAACCACCCGATGATCAAGAAGAGAAGCGAAGAAACCGCTACCGAAACCTAGGCCATAAAGAAGATGAAATTGGGGGGGGGGGGGGGGGGGGGGGATGGGGGAAGGGGAACCGAAGAAAGAAAACTTCTAGAAGCTACAAGTGAAGCGACCGCAGGCAAATGAGACGACAACCCGTCGCAAACAAGATCAAAGACTACCCAGAAGCAGAGTGAGGAAAAAAGACATAGCGAAAAGAAAAAAAACCACATGCGGCAGACAGTCAGATAGGTGATCACACGCATCAAAGCGGGGCTTCCAGACGATAAGATACAGATGCACGAGTCAAAAGGCGGAGTGGCTTGTCACTTACGCAAAGATACCAACAACACTAATGGTGGTGATAACGAAAGAAAACAACTGATGAAGGACAGGAGACAACAACAACCTGAACGCTTTATCCCTAGAATTACACAGTGCTTTCGGTGCGTGCAAGAGGGCTGGCCACAGTAGAACAATGTGTCACAGCAAGACAGACATCTGCCGATACTGCGCCGAAGACCACGCCTTCAACGAATGTCCGGAGGCCAACACGACAAGCACTTCCGGACATCTAGAGATAATAGATAATGCGCCAACTGCCTTGGCAAGCACGGTGCAAGATACATGTGCTGCCCTTACCTCCAAAGTCACAAAGACAATATAAAACTCGCTATAACGGCAAACACACTATTCTATTCAGGTAAGCACGACGAAGGTGCGAGGCAGCCACAGGCATTTCACAAAATGAAAGAAAAAAAAAACTTCGAGGTCAGATAGCTTAAATAAAGAAACAAATCAACAAGCGTCTACCGACACTGAAGCCAACCCATGCAAACCAAGAACAAGACATCGGTAGCAAAGCAAGATTTCTGGAAGAAATGAAGCAAATACAGCGCAGCATCCAGCAAGAGGTTGAACGCTTCGCTAAGATAAAGAAAGAGAACAAAGAATTGCTATACGCAATTCAAACAGAAAGAGAGCCACTAAGAATCGAACGGGTGATTACCCAAAACAAGCCAGCAGAAATTATCCCAAAAGACAGCAGAGAAACTTGAACCTGAAGCCACAAGAAGAACAACTGAAATACCCCAAGCTGAAGCTAGATACCCATTTACAATGACCAATAAATTCAAGGGGAAACCAGTTTTCGCCCGAAAATGTGACTAAAGCCAAAACAGCCTAGAGGAGAAAACCGAAAATAAAGATCACGATGGGTCCGGCAAAGTCAGAGAAATACCCAAAGAGGAGGCAGACATACGAATAGCTGCGATGCTGATTATTAAAAAATAAAGAAAAGGCAAAAAAGGAAAGATTATATCCACTAAAATCAGACCAGCTAGAGCCAGAACTGAAAAACGGAAAATCGGGAAGAAATAGACACAAAGGGAATCCCACAGGCCAACATCCCCCCCCCCCCCGCCCCCACCCCAGCTGATATTACAGGTATAAATCCTGCAGCAGGGACAATTCAGCTGAAGCCGGCACAGAGTGGGGGGGGGGGGGGAAGAGACATTAAACCCGCACCATGAACCACCACAGTTATAATCAACGCTGCTAAAGTTGGTTGAACGAGGTGGAAAGTTTCGTTTCTTTTTTTCCAACATTTTGGGTTGTACTGAGAGCTGTTGACAAACTAAAGATGACGATCCGATCTTGCCTTGAAAGTTTACGAAAAGCATTTTTTGTTATATTATCGGGGCGGTTTGTTGTCAGTTTTTCGTGTAAAAACTCTAAGTCGGATTAATATTCTCTTTCAAGCTTACAGATCCGTGGTCAATGGGGTTACAGACGCAGTTCGTGATCCCGTATACCCGCATTGGAAACACAGCTGTGGGTGATTTGGAAGAGGACTGCGTTGCGTTTATTCTTTTCTTACGAAATGGCATGTTTGCCCGGTCATTTAGAAAGTATTGGCAAACTACTGCTCGTAAACTTGCCAAGAGATCAAAACAGCAAGAACAAATGTTCGTTTTGATTGCAATGTCCTGTAAAAGATATGCAACTAACCTTATTTAAGCTTATAATGACACACAATTGGCAGTTACGCTGAGTTATATAGAGTCTCATCTCATCAGGCTCCTCTTGTACCTTGCAGTGTCGAGGTGAAGCATAAATAGCGGTAAAGTGCCCGTTTATGGGCTTCATATATCGAGATTCCCAAGGAATCTGTAATTAATTCCGCCAATCAATTACGTTGCCGGCCTCTTCCTCTGCTTCGTCTGGTCTGTACATCATTGCTTATTAGGGCATACTGTTAGTTGATAATCAAGTTATATGGCCAAACCATTTAACCTGCTGTTTTCTGATGAAATCTAGCGCTGTATAGTTCTATATATATAGGCACCTTTCCGTCTTGACAGACGATAGTTTGGTACATTGTGCTTCAAAAAGGCTTAATAACTACGATCCATGGCGGTGGCGAGTGTGGCTGGTAAGGCCAATTCTTGCTGTAAATGTTTGCCCACAGTAGATGCATGTGAAAACATGGTCATTTCCGCCATTGTGCACCATCTTACGTCTCTCACGCTCTGTGTGTGCTTTATCTGCAATCATTTTTTCCTTTGTCTTTATTCCATTTCTGATAGTTGCCCTCCATGCAACACGTTCAGCGGCGACGTGCTCCCAATGTGCATTATCAATGCCTGTATCAATCATGCCCCGCTTACACACATCTTTGTATCGTAGTAGAGGCCGACCCTGAGATCTCCTACCCGTCTGTAATTCACCAAAAAAGATGTCCTTTGGTATTCTACCATCATCCATCCTCCTAACGTGTCCTATCCATCTAAGTCTACGATGACTGAGCATGGAATACACCGTCACACAACCTGATCTTTCCAATACTTCAGTATTTGTGATTTTGTCTTGCCACTTAATGCCAAGTATTCTTCGCAGACACCGCATATGAAAGCTGTTTAAACGTTTCTCTTGGCGTGAGTAAGTTGTCCAGGTTTCACTGCCATAAAGAAGAGTACTAAGGACACAGGCTTGGTAGACGAGGACTTTTGTTTTGGCAGTAAGCTTCCTGTTCTCCCAGACTCTTTTTGCTAACATGTTCAGTGTTGTTGCTGCCTTGCCAATCCTAATGTTGATTTCCTGATCGAGGGATAATTTGCTATTTATCTCTGATCCTAGATATGTAAAATTGTCTACTATCTCCAGTTCGGCGTCGTCAATACAGATTGATGGTACATCATGTGCACCTTGTGACATAATCTGTGTCTTCTTTTTGTTAATTGTCAAACCAAATTCAGATCAAACATTGGAGAATGCAGATAGTAGATAGTGTAATTCTTCCTCAGAGTGGGTCGTAATCGCAGCATCATCCGCAAAAAGCAACTCTCTGATTAGTACCCTCCTAATTTTAGTCTTGGCCTTCAATCTCTGAGCATTATAGAGGCCACCATCTGAGCGTGAATGAATGTATATACCGTCATCCTGATCACGAAAGGCATATTTCAGTAGAAGTGAAAAGTATATCCCAAAGAGGGTGGGGGAAAGTACACAACCTTGCTTAACTCCACTCTTGATTTCAAACTCTTCTGAAGTTGAGCCATCAAACGTGATTATACCCTTTATGCCTGTGTGGAACGATTCCACAATGGACAGAAGAGTTGGTGGGCAGCCAATCTTCTTCAGTGCCTTGAACAGACCCTCACGACTGACCAAATCAAATGCCTTTGAGAGGTCGATGAAGGCAATAAACAGTGGCTGATTTTGTTCCCGGCATTTTTCTTGCATTTGTCGCAATGAGAATATCATATCAATGGTAGACCGGTTCTGAAGGAAGCCGCACTATGATTCGGGGTAGAGTTGATCTCCCAGCTCTGCGCAGAACAACTCTGGCAAATATTTTCCCTACAATACACAGAAGTGAGATACCCCTATAGTTGTTACAGTCGCTCCGATCGCCCTTCTTCTTGTAAAGCGTTATGATGTTTGAATCTTTGAAATCCTGCGGGACTTGTCCTTCTCGCCAGCATAGCTCTATTAGCTGGTGGATTTGTAGAGTGAGTGTGTCTTGCCCACTCCTGATTACCTCTATTGGAATCCCATTCTTACCTGGAGCCTTGCCAGACGCAAGTTCATTTATAGCACACTTAACTTCTGTTATGGTGGGAAGTGTGTCCAGGTGGTCAAGAGCTGGCAGAGCCTCTATGGCGTTGAGGGCATCATCCGCAAGCTTGGTCTCACTTGAGTAAAGCTCTAAATAGTGCTCGACCCATCTATCCATCTGCTGTTTCTTATCAGTGATGATTTCTCCAGTCAAGGTTTTCAGTGGTGCACTTCTTTTGATCGTTGGACCACGAGCTTTCTTTATCCCTTCATACATGCTTCTGATGTTTCCCTTATGACTTGCGATTTGAATGGACTCACATAACTTGATCCAATAGTCATTCGCACACTGCCTGGCAGCCTTTTTGCACATCCTTTCTAGCTTGCTTCAGCTCACTCAGAGTGTTACGCGTTGGTCTTTCC
>JACEFZ010027550.1:245000-282500 GCA_014155875.1 Cepaea nemoralis | reverse complement strand
AGATACATAGTCGAAAAAGCAAACGACATGCGCCAGATAATCAGATATGTGATCAAACGCATCAAAGCAGGGATAACAGACGATAAGCTACAGAAGCAGCTGCAGCACGAGTCATAAAAGTGGAGCGGCTTTTGACTTAACAAAGATACCAACAACACTTGCGGTGGTGATAACGGAGGGGAGCGAGATGCCTGCTACATTGACGAAGGACAGGAGACAACAACAATCATGAACGCTTTACTCCTAGAATTACACAGTGCTTTCGGTGCAAGAAGGCTGGTCACAGCAGAACAACGTGTCGCAGCAAGACAGACATCTACCGATAACGTACCAATATAGGCCAGTTGAGGTTATATTGAGATTATTCATATACGTGGATAAATAATGAGTCAAGCAGATAGACAACAGAACAGGTGACAGTCACAACAATCTCACACACACGTACGTAGACATATACGCAAATAGACATACTATCAAACACACAAACACACATACACCCAGCCATATAGATAGATAGACAAATAGCTGCTAGTTAATGGTTAGAGTTGCAAATATTGTTCAGGTCTGTTTAGAGTATGCGTGCGCATTTGTGTGTGTTTGCACATATAAATGTCTGCTTTTCTGACTGTGAGTCTGTATGTATGTCAATCTATCTATTTGTCTGTGTGTATGTATATCTGTCTATCTATCTATATGGCTGGTTGTATGAGTGTTTGTGTGTTTGGCTGTATGTCTATCTGCGTGTAATTCATTGGACGTGGTGTGTGGGAGAGAGAGAGTAATTGTTGTGACTGTCATGTGTTCTGGTATCTATATGTTCTCTGACTACGTGTCTGCCTATATGACTGCGTGTATCTGTGTGTGACTGGTCGCTATACAGGCCTACAATGGGCGCTGGCGATGAGGATAAGTAAACGACAATCTGAGCTCAGACCGCATGTTTTAATCGAATTCATTTAAGTATTTTATCTTCTTCATGCTGAGGAGATGTTAAGCCACATGTTGAAAAACGTAAATCCATCACAAAGCACCCTTTCATCGCATACACATATCAAATCACAACATCAACTTGTATATGAATATATTTTAATAGAACTGGAATTAATTCATCTTCATAGTAACAAAATATAACATCCATGGTATTTATTATTCCAAAAGTGTATTTGAGCATATATAAATAAACTATCGTTACTGGTGTGGCGAATCAAAAGTGAGTTAACCACCACAGTGTCCATCACCAAGTAAAAGCATTGAACGTAGACTGTGTATGAGTGTGCGTTCTAGAATCAACACAACGACACTCAGGACATTCTCACGCGTAATCTGTCTCCATCTTCCGGAGCCAACAAGGGATGCCCATGCTTATGGCACCAGTCACATTGTGATTAATCGTCCACGTGTACATTTCCCTATGTGTCTTCTAGACTATCCGTTTACTCCCCGCTGAAACAATCCATCCAGTTGTGGAATATCTGTTTTGCTGGGATTTGAACTAAGAATTTTCTAAATGTACTGGATGAGTTTTGGTCATTATAAACCACAACTTTAGGAAGGGAAAATCACACCTGTACATCCCAGTGGTAGAGGATGGAAACACGCCACGGTGTGGCAAAGGTAGCCATGGGAAGCGAGTATTCACCGGTATAATTGGAACAACTCTGAATCTGAGCAGAGCAGGGCACTCACTTGTCCTGACAGTTGGAAATGGCTGTCATAGGCAGAGGTAAACGACCAGATTTGGGTGTGGAAGGCAACGGGAGAAACCACCACATTATCTTCCCAAGACTTCACGAGTAGCAACATATCAGAGATAGTGAACGACGTTAATGGCTGTCTTAGGTGTCTTAGGCAGGGCTTCCTCATCCAGTAGGGACAGTCATGAGCTACAGTTGACACAAGACCGTCATCCAGCTAATTATGGCAAAACAAAAGCTACAACGATTAAATTTAGGATAGGAACATGGAATTTTAGGACATTGAATGAGTTGAAGAAGATTGAAAAATGTTATAAGAGAAATGGAAAGCATGAAAATGAATACCCTAGGCATGTGTGAGATGAGATGGAGGGGATAGGGCAAAGTTGTACTTCGACGAACTGACTACTAATTTATTCTGGAGAGATACACACGAAAACAGAATCGGACTACTATTTGATGAAAAAGCAGCCAAGTCAACTAATGGTTACTGGTATATTTCAGATAGGGTATTATGTTCAAATCAAAGGCAAACCAATATATATATATATATATATATATATATATATATATATATATATATATATATATATATATATATATATATAATATATATATATATATATATATATATATATATATATATATATCCGGCTCCGTGGCCGAGGGGTTAGCAGCTTTCTCCGCTAACCCCGAATACTCTCGTCACGTGACGCGAAGAGAATTAGCAGTGGTTCGAATCGCAAAAGTGACTTATGAGAGTATGGAGCCGGTCGCTCAGAAAGTCGTGGCGTGCTGATGAGCGTAATCTAGCCTAGGAATCAACATACAGCTGAAAGATGCTGGTGTTGACCGCAATATCCTGAAACAGGATGGAAACGCGGAAAAAAAAAAAAAAAAAAAAAAAAAATATATATATATATATATATATATTCCGGTACAAATGGCAATGACGTGACGTGTTTATTCTTCGGGAGACGCTGTTTAGTGTTTTATGCTGTTAGTGTTTTACGCTGTTTAGTGTTTTCCTTTTGATTATGTGGTGTCATTTTTTATTCGTTTATTGGATGTGTTCAAAAGAAGCCACAGAAGGCAGGTGGTGGATGAAACTTTGAGGGAAGCCGACAGATATTTGTTGGTTATGGTCTCAAGTTTCGCGACGGCAGGCAGAGGATCTCTTTCGAGAGACAATGGTTGCGGTCACCTGACCAGTATGGTCACTGCCATAGAGGAATGCAGCGGCAAACTACCTCTGTAAAAGTGCCTAGTACATTATGATCATCGCAAGACAAGGACAGAGACATTAAAATTAGCAACATGGGATGTTAAGACTTTAAACGACGACGACAAATTAAAGAACATAAAACAAGAACTAAAAAGAGAAAAAAATTAATATTTTAGGGATATGCGAAACGTGGTGGACATGATCAGGCATCAAGATAGATGAAGATTTTAAGATTATTTATTCTGGAGGTGAAGATCGACAAAGGGGAGTGGCAATTATTTTGGACCGGAAAACATCAAATTCTGTTCAAGGATACTGGGCCGTGTCAGACAGAGTTCTACTAGTTAAATTAAGCAGCAGACCTTTTAGCATAAATATTATTCAAGTATATGCACCAAAAGGAGAATCCAGTGAAGATAGTGTAGAGGAATTTTATAACGACATAGTCTGCCTTAAAGAAATGTAAAAATTCAGAAATAAACATCATAATAGGGGACTTCAATGCAAAAATAGGAAATAATAATAATAATAATAATAATAAGTCTTTATTTTCAAAGGGTTAAGAATTGGGCACGCAGGCCCGTCTGACATTCTGCCCTTCTTCTCTATTTCCTCTCATACATTCTTTCATTCAACATCACTTATGAAGCAACTTTTGACAACAAAAGAACATTAAAACGCATGAAAAATAATCAATAACAAATGACTCACTGAGGCAGTGTTTAACATGGGCATTATAAATACCTAAGGAGGGTGTAACGTGCCATACATAAGGGAATGTTTTTTGGCTAGTTGTCGTTTGAGATAAGTTACCATTATTGTCTTTTTTGTGTTATTTGTTATGGGGGCATGTAGTCTGTACTAAGGTAGTGTTCAAACAGGTTGCGAATGTATGAATCATGATTGGTGGTGTCTTTGATTTCTTGTGGAAGATTGTTCCACAACTGAGCGGCAGAGTATGCTAAGCTTGTTTTATATAAGTCTATCCTAGGTTTAGGGACATGAAGTATATTTAGTCGTTCGCTATGTCTAGCGTTATATTTTAAATGTGATAGATACACAGTAGGAAACTATGGTTTAGGAGAGAGAAATGAAAGAGTATACAGACTCGTAGAGTGGGCAAAAGAACAGGAAATGATTGCAGGAAACACATGGTTTAAACAACAACCTAGAAGATTATGGACATGGAGGAGTCCTGATAACATGATTAGAAACCAGATTGACTACATTATGATTAGCAAAAGATTTAGAAACGCGTTAACAATAGCAAAAACAGTTCCCAGTGCTGATTGCTATAGTGATCACAGATTAATTACAAGAACATTGAGGATAAAGTTGAAGAAAGTCAAGTATATAACAGGAAACACTAAATATGATTTGTGTACATTGAGTAATGACAAGGAAATACAAAGCAAATTCAACATAGAAGTACAGAACAGATTTGATATATTGTCTGATATAGAGATCCTATTCCAGGATGTGGATGATCAATGGGAAATGTGGAAAAATTCAATCAGTTTGGCTGCAGAAATAACTATTCCAAAATTAAAGAAGATGGGTCGTAAGAAATGGACGACTGAAGAAATTGTACACCTTATGGAAACAAGAAGACTCATCAAAAACAATCCTGCCAAATATGAAGAAATTCACAGACAAGTCAGAATATTATGTAAGGAGGCAAAAGAAGAATGGCTTGAGAAAAACTAGCTTAGAAATTGAGAAAAAACACAACAGTTCAATGTACCAAATTAGAGCACAAAAGTGTACATGAACTTACTAATAAAAGAACAGGTACATCAACAGGCTGTCTAAAAACTAAAGATGGCAAAATCATAATAGAAAAGGTCCAGATTCGACATGTATGGACAGATTATGTGAAAAACCTTTATGAGGATAACAGAGAGGAACAGTATGATATTAGATTTAATAATGAAGGACCGCCAACTTTGAAGATGGAGGTTCCAAATGTTCTTAAGCATATGAAAGCTGGTAAGGCCCCCGGTGCAGATAACATCACAACAGAAATGATTAAAGCTTTAGAAGAATATGGATTAGATCAAGTCACCAGACTGCTGAACACATTATATGATACTGGAGATATACCTTCTGAATTATGTAACTCTGTATTTATTGCAATCCCAAAGAAATCAGGATCCTTGGAATGTGATCAACATAGAACAATTAGTATAATGAGTCACATCACATATATTTTTCTACGAATTATCATGCAAAGAGTGAGGAAGAAATTACAATCTAAAATAGGGGAAGAACAAATTGGATTTGTCGAGGGAAAGGGTACAGTAAATGCTGTGTATATGCTGCGAACAGTTATTGAACGTACTATAGATGTAAACAAGGACATACATCCTTGCTTTATTGACTACACAAAGGCTTTTGATAGAGTTAGACATGTCAACATGGTGGATATGCTTCCAGATCTACAAATTGATGGGAAAGATATTATACTTATAAAAAACATATATTGGAAACAGCAAGCTGCAATAAGGATTGATAATGAAGTGGGACAATATCAGACTATTAAGAGAGGTGTTCGGCAGGGATGTGTATTGACTCCAGATGTTTTTCCCTGTACAGTGAAAATATGTTAAGAAATGTAGAAGATATAGATGGAATCAGCATTGGAGGACGCAACACAATAACATTAGATATGCAGATGATACAGTATTGATTGCAGACAATGCGCAGGATCTGAAACAATTAGTAGATGCGTTTGTTGTACACAGTGAGCAACTGGGGTTAGAATTAAATTGTAAAAAAGACACAGGTTATGGTCGTCACTAGGAAGAACGAAGTATCACAATGTAATATACGGTGTGGGAGGTGTTGGTCTATTGGTGATGTGTAATGGTTAGGAGTACGATGCTCTTCCACGGGGTGGCGTCGTGGCTAAGCCGGGAGGTTGGGAAAGATTTTTTTAAATGGTGCTTCATTGTTAAGAGGCAGGGTAGTGGGGTGGAGTCATGGTGGTTGAGCTGTCTATCGTGATTGAGGTGGGAGGTGTGGGACTATTGGTGATGTGTAATGGTTAGGAGTACGATGCTCTTCCACGGGGTAGCGCCGTGGCTAAGCCGGGAGTAAATGGGAATATTCTTAACAAGTGAATCGTTACAATTATCTAGGAACAGTCATAACATCTGATGGGAGATGTCTTGAAGAGATTAGAACAAGAATTGCCATGGTGAAAGTAGCCTTTAGCAAGATGAAAAAAATTCTTACCAATAAAAAGATGTCGATTGAAACGAGAACAAGAGTGTTGACGGGATACATAGTGCCTGTTCTTTTGTATGGATCTGAAACTTGGAGAATGTGCCGTCAAGCTGAAAAACATCTTATGGCTGCAGAAATGTGGTTTCGTAGGAAAATGCAAAGAATACCATGGACAGATAGAAAAACCAATGACCAAGTACTACAGGAGACAAATGAAAATCGTAAACTGATTAGAGAAATTAGACGTAGACAGTCAAAGATTTTTGGACATGTTATGAGAAGAAATGGATTGGAGAACTTGGTGACAACTTGCACGATCGAAGGGAACAGACCAGGAGAAAGACGAGAAGTAAATACCTGGAAGGCTTGGCCACATGGCATGGACGAGAAGGACCACTGAGCTGATACACGACTCTGGTGATCGAGTGAAATGACGAGTCATGACCGCCCACGCTTTCCGGCATGGCACTTGTTTTAATATATATATATATATATATATATATATATATATATATATATATATATATATATATATATATATATATATATATATAATGCAAATATACGCACCTACAACAAGCAGTACTGATGAAGAAATAAACAAGTTTTACGATGAAGTAGAAATGGTGACGTCTCAAATTAGATCACAAGAAATACAAATGTTACTAGTCGATTTTAATGCAAAAGTAGGAAAGGGAAAAATGGAGGTTGTAGTGGGGAGTTTTGGTTAGATACAAGAAACGAAATACGATAGAAACTAATAGATTGGGCAAATATCAATGATATGATAATTGGAAACACCTGGTTTAAACGCTATTCAAGATTATTTTACACACGGAAAAGTCCTGATAAAACAATACTCAACGAAATTAACTACTTACTTATTAATAAAAGATTTAATAATGCATTAAGTAATGTAAAGACAATGCCTGGTGCAGACTGTAATAATGATCACGTACCACTATGTGGACAAATAAAAGTAAGATTGAAGAGTGGATACATGTAGTTAAGAATATGAGACTTAATAAAGAGTTTCTGAAAGTAGATATTGAAATTCAAGAACAATACAGGGTGACTGAAAATTGGGTATAATGCAATAGTTAAAATACGGAGTATAAAGAACAATGGAGAAAGGTAAGGGCCTCCATTAATCAAACAAGGAAAGACATTTTACCGGAGAAAAGCCAAAAAAAAAGCTAAGAAAACATGGATGGCTGAAGAAATCTTAATGTTGATGGACAAAAGAAAACAAAGTAAAAATGACAAACAAGAATATGTTAAGATAAATAAAGAAAAAATAGGAGATACGTATGTGAAGGCAACAGAAAGTTGGTTAAATGAGCAGTGCAAGAAAATTAAAATTAATTCTATTAAATTGCACAAAATATGCACAGATAAATCAGTGAGCTAACAGGAAGAAAAATAAGAATAAATACAGGGTGTTTGAAATCAATAACAGGAAATTTATTATTGAAGGAAGGTGCTATAATAAAGAGGTGGAATGAGTATCTAAGAGAATAATATGACGGAGAAAGGGAATAATTAACAGACGAAAGTAACTTAGAAGGTCCACCTATTCTAAAAGAAGAAGTCGATGACGCTGTCAAACATATGAAAAAAGGAAAACCAGCTGAGCCAGATGGACTCACAATAGAAAAGATTATAATTACTGGGTGAATTTGGAGTAGATATATGAACCAAAATGTTGACTGATATTTACAGCAATGGATATGTACCAAGTGATATGTTGAAATCTGTATTTATGTCTAGTAATAAAAAGACCAGGAGCAATTGCATGCGAAGATTATCGTACAATTAACTTTATAAATTATGTCACTAAGCTTCTACTCAGAATTATAATGAGAAGAACAAGTCAGAAAATAAAAATGGAAATTGGTGAAGACCAGTATGGATATGTGAAAGGAAAGAGTACAAACAATGCAATATGTACATTACGAACACTAATAGAAATGTTAATAGAAACACAAACATGGGTATATTAGTGCTTCATAAATTATACTAAGTTATTTGAGAAAATAAAACATGATGAACTGATTAAAATGTTGGAAGATATCAACATTGCTGGGAAAGATTTCAGAATAATAAAGAATAATTACTGGAACCAAGTAGCATCAATTAAAATGGGAAATAAAGAGGACATGTATAAACAAATACAACTGGAGTACGACATGTGTCTTATCACCGGATCTCTTCTCCCTCTATAGCGAAGTAATAATGAGAGAGATCAAAGATAAGCCAGGAATACTAATCGGAGGATATAATATAAACAATATATGCTATGCAGATGGCACAGTGGTGGTGGCGGATAATGCAAAAGATCTATTTACAACAAATGCTGGACATTGTAGTAACAGAGAGTGCACAGAAAGGACTCTACTTGAATATCAGGAAAACAGCAACAATAGTGATATCAAAGAAATATTTGACATCCAAATGTGAATTCGAAATAGAAGGGACAATCCTTAATCAAGTGGATAATTTTAACTGCCTAGCGGCATTTATAACAACACACAAGTAATAAAGAGCAGAATATGGTAAAACAAAAGCTGCATTGGAGACAATAACAAATATGTTATGCATTCAGTCGATATCATTGAATGTAAGAAAGTGAGTGCTGAAATGATATATAGCATCTGTTTTGCAGTATCTTTGAATGTAAATTAACAAAGTAGGAAGAACATGGAAGCAACAGAGATGTGGGAAATTTCTGAGATGAATGATGCCAATTCATTGGACTGCCAGAGTAAGTAATGACGATTGCCTGAAAAAGGCTAACGAAACTATAACTTTATATACAGCAGTAAGACAGAAACAAACATATTTATTTGGCCATATGGTGAGAAGAAAGGCATTGGAGAACATCCTGACAAATGGAAAGATTGAGGCAGATAGGCAGGGACAGACCAAGAGAAAGGATGCGGAATGGATTGAGGAGGTGCCATCAACAGAGTTGATCATGACACCAAAGAACTAGATATGTGGTAAGCCATGAACGCCTACGCCAGCTGGCAGGGCACATGATGATGATGATGAAATTTGGAGTCTTAAGTAGAATTATAATCTCTCAGCCACGCCTCCCTAATACCTCCGACTGATTCACTTCATGTAGAAACAGTGAGAGTAAATACACTGACAAGCAATCTGAATGATCAGAACAAGCCATGCGTGCTGCCGTTCAATCTGATGATTAGAACAAGCCAAACGTGCTGACATACAGTATGAATGATCAGAACAAGCCAAAGGTGCTGACATTCAGTCCAGTGTCAGGGACAGCACCGCTGTGGTGATGGTTGTCGATGTAGCCATGTTTGCCCAGCATAAAGATCGGGGCTCCGCTGGAACCTGGACATGTTGGGGTCGTGTAGCTGTACTGAGTCCAGTCTTCATCATCCGGTGCTGCAAGTCTGTCTTGGATATTGCCAACGGTGACATACTTACTACACCCGTGTGGATGTGACACAATGATTGTCAGTTTATCCTCGGGGGTGTCCGACCAGTTCACACAGTACTTGTCACTGATTTCTCTCCGTAACCTTTGATAGTTGTCTGACATGACCTCCAGCTTCTTCGCCAGAGATAGGTCGTGGGTGTAGCCGTACATCCAGCACCGGTCTTCCTTGACATCAATCCGCACGCCTTTTGTCCCCTGGATCTTGACGGCCTTATCCAGGCCTATCGGTGTCATTTACATAATTAAAATAGCAAGTTGTGTTTGCAGCCTCCAGGTCATCATGCACCATATGGGCTGCTGTTTGGATGAAGATTTTAGCAAAACTTCTCACCGGATTGCCAGATTCCAGACACTGTGGACAAGCACAAGTGGTATCTCCCTCGTCTGAACATACCTCAGTGCTAGTGACGTGGCCAGTTCCGTTGATGGAACAGTCTCTGCCGAGATGATCACGTCGCGGGTCGGGTGGGTACGGGGGGCGTGGCCTGGAGATACTGATCTTGTCAACTCTAAGTCGTACTGTCAAGGTGGACAGACACTTGACAAGTTCAATAATTAAGTCATTTCTGTAGGGAGCTGGAAGATGTTCTGGGCCAAATTCGTAAACAGGTATAAACTTGTCGTGACCTGGATGTTTCTGGCAATGTTGCTTGAGGTTGTGTAGTTCTGGGTCCCCTTCCCAATGCAGCTGGACCTCGTACGTGCCTGGGAGTAAAATGGGCAGGAGTGAACGCACATTGAAACATAGTGATCATATTATAACCTACAGCATGGAGAGGTAATACTCAATAGTATAAGTCTATCATTCTATAGCCTACACTTTGGGGAGGTAATCAGACAAAAGTACATCGTTATCATTCTGTAACCCGCAGCTTGGGAAGGTAATTAGACAATGATATATAATATCATTCTATAACCAACAGCTTGGGAAGGTAATCAGACAATAATATATAATTATCATTCTATATAATGCAGCTTGAGGAAGTAATAAGCCAATAATATACAATTTTCATTCTATAACCTACAGCTTTGGGAGGCAATTAAACAATAGTATATAGAAGGTAAAGGAGGAATGTGCTATTAGAGGAACATCCAAACTGCTTGGTTATGCAGATGATATAGATATTATAGGGGAAAATGAACCCCCACCCCCCCCCCCCCCCCCCCCCCATTAAAAAAAAATGGAAATATTCACTCACTTAAAGGAAAAAGCTCAACAAATGGGGCTGGTTATCAACCAAGTTAAGACAATATATACGGTAATATCAAGAGAAGGAACGGCTAAAAACTCTGGCCACATACAAATAGATAATATGACCGTTAAAAGAACGGAAACATTCAAATACCTGGGTACAATCTTCAACTGCTCAAACATAATAAGGGAAGAAATACAAGCTAGAATCATCTCTGGAAATAAGATATACTATACACAATAACATCTGCTAAAATCAAATGCGCTATCTCGTAACACCAAGATCACAATATACAAAACACTGATTAGACCAGTTGTGCTGTATGGCTCTGAAACCTGGAGTACAACTAAAGGAGACGAAGCCTTGTTACAAACCTTTGAGAACGAAAGTCTTAAGACGCATCTTTGGGCCCATTAGGGATACAAAAAGTGGGGAGTGGAAAAGAAGAAGCAACAAAGACATTTATGATCTGTTTAAGTCCCCGCTAATCACTGGTATCATGAAGGCTAATAGACTGCAATGGCTGGGGCATATAGAAAGAATGGAAGATAATAGGGAAACAAAACTCGCTTACACTCAAGAAATAAATGACCGTAGACCCCGAGGTAGATCAAGAAGACGGTGGAGAGATAATATGCATACAGACCTACAAGCACTTGGAATCAGCGACTGGCAAGAGAAGGTCAACTAGAGAGACGAATGGAGACGGATTGTATCTGCAGCAAAGAACCTCAATGGCTCGGAACGCTGAAGAAGGTAGATGATCAAACAATAGTATATAGTAATCACTCTATAACCTTCACATTGGGTAGATAATCAGACAAGAGTATACGGTAATAATTATATAACCTACTGCTTAGGGAGGGAATCAAACAATAGTATATAGTATTCATTCAATAATCTGCACATTATACACATAAATATCTATTTTAGAACCTGTTGACGCGACTAAGACACCCCTCATACACCCCTCAGACAACCCTCAGACAACGCTCAGGTACCCCTAGTGGTGCCTAGTTTGTTATGCGTCGAAGTACACGTATTCATGCAGAGAGGTGAGGTTATTGGAGAGTTAATTCTAGAACCTTCACCTTGGATACATAATCAGAAAATAGTATACGGTTATCATTCTATAACTACACCTTGGGAAAGTAATCAGGCAATATAATAGTTAGAAGTAGACAGACAGCGAATGGACATGATTCTATAATCTACATTAAATTTAGAAGTCCACAGACAATAGCATTTAGTTATTCTATAATCTGCATTCATGTTAGAACTGAACAAATAATATATAGCTAACATTGTATAATCTACATTGGGATTACAACTAAACAGACAACAACATATAATCATGATTGTATTATCTATATGTGTGTTGGAAGTGTACAGACAATAATGTGTGGTCATAAATCTAAATGCTGGTCTGGTTTGTAAAGAATCACTCTCATTGTGAACGAATATCCATCACCACAGGATCTCCAGTTAACTCCCATAGATCAGACACAATGAATATCACCTCCACACAGGCTTCGACTGTGAGTGTGTGAGGGTCACACATGCCATAAATATCCATTTGTGGCTTAGTTCTGTGACTCAATTTTGTAGCGCAATTTTGTGACTCGGTTTCGTGGCTTGGTTCTTTAGCTCAGTTTTGTTGCTCAGTTTTGTGGCTCAGAATGTTGTTTCGTTGATAAAGACTGAATGAATTGTCTGCCTGTATGTTTTTTTTTCCTTATCCGTTGAGCTTCTTGGACATTTTTTCCTCTTATGTTTTGTACTCTCACATATACAAAGAACCTCACGTAACCTCATTTACCCTCTAACTGTGAGGGCATGTTTCAGTTTACGGTTTCGGTCCTTCCTTCCTGGCACAGCTCGAAGCTTGCCGGCAGTCGACCAGTGGATGTGGCATGGTGGTAGTAGCAAATATACAAGGGTTAAGTAGGTAAAGAACCTGCGACTGGTCTAGCAAACCGGTAGGGAATTTACTTGATCCTAAAATTCTGCTCAAGATTCATGGAGGAATTTGGAGGAAAGGCGCTAGTCACAGGCTCCGGAACTTCAATTACCCCACCCCATGATGCCTAATGGCATAAGTGGGAGAAAGACAAACAAACAATCAAACAAACAAATCTCATGTACTCATAAACATAACCTCATAACATAATCGAGTAGCAGGATGTTCGCAGTACGTCGCTCTCATCACGGCCCACCGGAGAGTTCTCGACCCTGGGCTCGTTCACCTGTCACATGCCCACACGTGTCTGCAACGTCCTGTGCCCATCTTCGTGCTGATCGAACCCTGCCTGTTCCCCCAGGAACCATGCTTCCACTCCGTGTTCTTTACAATCCACAGGGAGGTTTCATGTATGTCAGTTTCTGAGACAATAATCTGTTTACAAGTGAGTTTCTTCGATGTTCATATCTTGTAGAATTTCAGGATTTTTCTATTTTCTTAGTTACGATATTCTAAGCACAATGTTTGTGACATGTAAGTTCAAGTGCCAGGACTGTTCTCATTAGTTATTGTGAAATGATCCATGAAGCACATCCATTTGTTGCCACGGGAAAGATGCTAGTTTTCACAAATTGTAACTCTAAAGTATAGAGACAAAATCAACAGCACAAATATAAACCTGCAGACTGAAGGACTTCAGTTCCATGTATAACAGGAGTGCTGGTCTGTCCTGGGACTGGTGGCTCTAGATGCGGGTTTTCGGCTCAAGAAAAGGAAACCAAAAAAAAAAAACATGTATCACAATAATGACATGTTTTTTGCTCCATTTATTAACTAGTTCATTTCTGTCAAGAACCGGCATCACAGCACTTCCACCCAATCCATTCTCTCTCGGTTATAATGGTTTTTCTGTTCACGCACGCTATACACGGGATTCCAAAAGCCGTGACCACATCTGCTTTATCATGCACCAAATATGCAGGCTTACCTCATTAGTTCGTCTTTCTATTTCCTACTGAAAATATCCAACAAATGCTTACCATCATTGATTGTTTAATTGAAGTATGTCACTTTGCACTAAGCATGTCCTATTATAAACTAACGTGCTGTTAAAGTGTCATGGTGTTATTGTATCCTGCATCTGCAATCACACCAAAATATAAAATGGAAGTCATTTGGTATGAGTTGCCCCTGAGAAAAATAGACAGAGAGTGATATATATTGTGACATTTCTATTTATAATGGCAACGCCAACCATCCCCCTTCCGAATAGAGATGAATAATTGCTTCAAAGTTCCCAGTGTTAAGAGAAGTGCACTACCTGGTTCTTATCAGTGACAATTATTCTCCTCGCTTTTTTTCCTGTTAGAAAATTGGCAACGACCGGAGGTGTAAACAATGCTAAGAATAGCTGTGGAATTGAATATCCTGGCGATTGATCACAGGCGAGATGGGGATATGACAGAAGGGAGTCCATCCTAGAAGGTGTTTGTCTACATTGTCACGGAGAAGTAGGGATTGTGAAAGGTCAAGGGCAGACAACCGCCAAATTACCTCCCCCTTTGTTTCTACAATTCCTGCGCTGTAAACAACAACATCCACGCTAGAGAGACGTCATGTTGGAGCGGAAATCTAGCCTTGCTATTGTAGCGGCAAAAGTACTTCCTATTAACATAATGTATGTTCATAAGTCAGCTCAACAGCTGCCGGCAAGAAGTTGTAATGTTGAGACGCAGTTACCAAACATGCTTTGACAGACCAAGACGTTTTGGCCAGTTCGGCTGTTGTGGTGTTGTATAGTGTAATTCACGATGGTTGTTTGCTAAGTTGGAAACCATAGTAAACTTTAGACTAGTACATCTGAATTTATGTTAGAGTTTTCTTTGTGCAGATCTAAAGAAAATACTCTAAGAATTAAGTGCATTTTCTTTGACTTAGAGAGATAGTGAAGGGATGTCTTTCTGGTCAGTTCATTATAAGGAATGATATTCCTGTTTTCTAGTTATTCAGTCTTCCTGTGTTGATCATGATTGAGAACAAATCTACCTTGCCACTTTCTAGAATATCACTCGTATTATTTTATGGAGATACTTTTCTGGAGAATCTCGTAAATTCTCTTTGTCTTTATGTTAAGAGGAGACGATGTTTCTTTGTATGTGTATTCATGCCTAGAGAATCAATAATGAGTTTATTTATAAATGTATAACCATGTTGTGGTGTTACTTTATAAATATGAAGTGGGGTTATCTATACATTTATACGGGAGAAGAGAATAAATGCCACGACGGAGAAAAAGCATCACCCTTGTTGGTAGCCACCAGATATTTTCAGCGTTAGATTATGGAGAGCATGAGAATTATCCGTCTCCATAGGACAAGAGTGAGATAGACATATCATGTCAATATGGGGAGTCAAGGACTGCATCAGATATTGAGGTTATGGGTCCCGATGGGGCCAAGTATATGTGACCCACCTTTGTGTCATAATCACTTCTCTCTCTCTCTCTCTCTCTCTCTCTCTCTCTCTCTCTCTCTCTCACTCTCTCTCTTTCTCTCTCTCTCTCTTTCTCTCTTTTTCTCTTTCTCTCTTTCGCGCTCTCTTTTTCTCTTTCTTTTTCATTCCCTCTTACTCTTTTTCTCTTTGTCTTTTTCACTTGTTTCTGTGGGTATAGCTATATTGTTTGTTTAGCATATATTTTCTACAGGGAACGGTGGTTTCTTCATTAGACTTAAAAGGTCTTTGTTTGGTTGAACATGTGGTATTTTCATAAATGATGAAAAATGGCAACAGGATGGTTATAGTCCTCAAGGCAGGAGGAGTGGAATGCCTTTCCAATGCGGGAAGAGTGATTCTCATTTAATCATCACTGACCTAGCCATCGTGCGAACAAAATTCCCAGCATGATAAACGCCGCTAGGCCTCTTTTATTACTACTTCATGATTTCCCCGTGCCAACACCTACAAGATCCTGAACACAGTAATGACTTTTATGACTCCTACATAGGAAGGGAACATTTATCTGTGCATCTTAAACAATAGGACATTTATTGGAGTATTTTAAAGATTGTATATTTATCTGTGCATTTTAAACAATGTATATTTATTCGAGCATTTTAAACACTGGACATTCACCAGTGAATTTTAGGAATTACATTTCACACCTGTGGATTAGGAATAAATATTCACCCCGTGTGTTTTAAAACGTGGACTTTTATCAGTATATGTTAGAGATAGACGAATCCGAAGTTTTTAATTTTAGCAAGTCTTATGAACTTGGCGACACCATGTGATGTGAACTAGTGTGTCCTCTAGTGTGTTCTCTAGTGTGTCCTGTAATGTGTTCTCTAGTGTGTTCTCTTGTGTTTTCTCTAGTGTGTTCTCCAGTGTGTCCTCTAGTGTGTCCTCTAGTGTGTTCTCTAGTGTGTTCTCTAGTGTGTTCTCTAGTGTGTTCTCTAGTGTGTCCTCTAGTGTGTTCTCTAGTGTGTCCTGTAATGTGTTCTCTAGTGTGTCCTCTAGTGTGCCCTCTAGTGTGTTCTCTAGTGTGTTCTCTAGTGTGTCCTGTAATGTGTTCTCTAGTGTGTTTTCTAGTGTGTCCTGTAATGTGTTCTCTAGTGTGTTCTCTAATGTGTTCTCTAGTGTGTTCTCAAGTGTGTCCTCTAGTGTGCCCTCTAGTGTGTCCTCTAGTGTGTCCTGTAATGTGTTCTCTAATGTGTTCTCTAGTGTGTTCTCAAGTTTGTCCTCTAGAGTGCCCTCTAGTGTGTCCCCTAGTGTGTTCTCTAGTGTGTCCTGTAATGTGTTCTCTAGTGTGTTCTCTAGTGTGTCCTCTAGTGTGCCCTCTAGTGTGTCCTCTAGTGTGTTCTCTAGTGTGTCCTGTAATGTGTTCTCTAGTGTGTTCTCTAGTGTGTTCTCTAGTGTGTCCTCTAGCGTGCCCTCTAGTGTGTCCTCTAGTGTGTTCTCTAGTGTGTCCTCTAGTGTGTTCTCTGGTGTGTCCTGTAATGTGTTCTCTAGTGTGTTCTCTAGTGTGTTCTCTTGTGTGTCCTCTACTGTGCCCTCTAGTGTGTCCTATAATGTGTTCTCTAGTGTGTTGTCTAGTGTGCTCTCTAGTGTGTCCTGTAATGTGTTCTCTAATGTGTTCTCTAGTGTGTTCTCTAGTGTGTACTTTAGTGTGCCCTCTAGTCTGTCCTCTAGTGTGTTCTCTAGTGTGTCCTCTAGTGTGTTCTCTAGTGTGTTCTCTAGTGTGTCCTCTAGTGTGCCCTCTAGTGTGTCCTCTAGTGTGTCCTCTAGTGGACATTTATCTGGACATTTATTGGAGTATTTTAAAGATTGTATATTTATCTGTGCATTTTAAACAATGTATATTTATTCGAGCATTTTACACACTGGACATTCACCAGTGAATTTAGGAATGACATTTCACACCTGTGGATTAGGAATAAATATTCACCCCGTGTGTTTTAAAACGTGGATTTTTATCAGTATATGTTAGAGATAGACGAATCCGAAATTTTTAATTTTAGCAAGTCTTATGAACTTGGCGACACCATGTGATGTGAACTAGTGTGTTCTCTAGGGTGTCCTGTAATGTGTTCTCTAGTGTGTTCTCTAGTGTGTTCTCTAGTGTGTTCTCTAGTGTGTCCTCTAGTGTGTTCTCTAGTGTGTCCTGTAATGTGTTCTCAAGTGTGTTCTCTAGTGTGTTCTCTAGTGTGTCCTCTAGTGTGCCCTCTAGTGTGTTCTCTAGTGTGTCCTCTATTGTGTTCTCTAGTGTGTCCTGTAATGTGTTCTCTAGTGTGTTCTCTAATGTGTCCTCTAGTGTGTTCTCTAATGTGTTCTCTAGTGTGTTCTCTAGTGTGTCCTCTAGTGTGCCCTCTAGTGTGTCCTCTAGTGTGTTCTCTAGTGTGTCCTGTAATGCGTTCTCTAGAGTGTTCTCTAGTGTGTTCTTTAGTGTGTTCTCTAGTGTGTCCTGTAATGTGTTCTCTAATGTGTTCTCTAGTGTGTTCTCTAGTGTGTCCTCTAGTGTGCCCTCTAGTCTGTCCTCTAGTGTGTTCTCTAGTGTGTCCTCTATTGTGTTCTCTAGTGTGTCCTGTAATGTGTTCTCTAGTGTGTTCTCTAATGTGTCCTCTAATGTGTTCTCTAGTGTGTTCTCTAGTGTGTTCTCTAGTGTGTCTTCTAGTGTGCCCTCTAGTGTGTCCTCTAGTGTGTTCTCTAGTGTGTCCTGTAATGAGTTATCTAGTGTGTTCTCTAGTGTGTTCTTTAGTGTGTTCTCTAGTGTGTCCTCTAGTGTGTCCTCTAGTGTATTCTCTAGTGTGTTCTCTAGTGTGTTCTCTAGTGTGTCCTCTAGTGTGCCCTCTAGTGTGTCCTCTAGTGTGTTCTCTAGTGTGTCCTGTAATGTGTTCTCTAGTGTGTTCTCTAGTGTGGTCTCTAGTGTGTCCTCTAGTGTGCCCTCTAGTGTGTCCTCTAGTGTGTTCTCTAGTGTGTTCTCTAGTGTGTCCTGTAATGTGTTCTCTAGTGTGTCCTGTAAAATATTCTCTAGTGTGTTCTCTAGTGTGTCCTGTTATGTGTTCTCTAGTGTGTCCTGTAATGTGTTCTCTAGTGTGTCCTGTAATTTGTTCTCTAGTGTTTCCTGTAATGTGTTCTCTAGTGTGTCCTATAATGTGTTCTCTAGTGTGTCCTGTAATGTGTTCTCTAGTGTGTCCTGCAATGTGTTCTCTAGTGTATTCTCTAGTGTGTTCTCTAGTGTGTCCTGTAATGTGTTCTCTAGTGTGTTCTCTAGTATGTTCTCTAGTGTGTTCTCTAGTGTGTCCTCTAGTGTGCCCTCTAGTGTGTTCTCTAGTGTGTTCTCTATTGTGTTCTCTAGTGTGTCCTCTAGTGTGCCCTCTAGTGTGTTCTCTAGTGTGTTCTCTAGTGTGTCCTCTAGTGTGTCCTCTAGTGTGTTCTCTAGTGTGTCCTGTAATGCGTTCTCTAGTGTGTTCTCTAGTGTGTTCTTTAGTGTGTTCTCTAATGTGTCCTCTAATGTGTTCTCTAGTGTGTTCTCTATTGTGTTCTCTAGTGTGTCCTCTAGTGTGTTCTCAAGTGTGTCCTCTAGTGTGTTCTCTAGTGTGTCCTGTAATGCGTTCTCTAGTGTGTTCTCTAGTGTGTTCTTTAGTGTGTTCTCTAGTGTGTCCTCTAGTGTGTCCTCTAGTGTATTCTCTAGTGTGTTCTCTAGTGTGTTCTCTAGTGTGTCCTCTAGTGTGCCCTCTAGTGTGTCCTCTAGTGTGTTCTCTAGTGTGTCCTGTAATGTGTTCTCTAATGTGTTCTCTAGTGTGTTCTCTAGTGTGTTCTCAAGTGTGTCCTCTAGTGTGTCCTCTAGTGTGTTCTCTAGTGTGTCCTATAATGCGTTCTCTAGTGTGTTCTCTAGTGTGTTCTTTAGTGTGTTCTCTAATGTGTCCTCTAGTGTGTTCTCTAGTGTGTTCTCTAGTGTGTCCTCTAGTGTGCCCTCTAGTGTGTCCTCTAGTGTGTTCTCTAGTGTGTCCTGTAATGAGTTATCTAGTGTGTTCTCTAGTGTGTTCTTTAGTGTGTTCTCTAGTGTGTCCTCTAGTGTGTCCTCTAGTGTATTCTCTAGTGTGTTCTCTAGTGTGTTCTCTAGTGTGCCCTCTAGTGTGTCCTCTAGTGTGTTCTCTAGTGTGTCCTGTAATGTGTTCTATAGTGTGTTCTCTAGTGTGGTCTCTAGTGTGTCCTCTAGTGTGCCCTCTAGTGTGTCCTCTAGTGTCTTCTCTAGTGTGTTCTCTAGTGTGTCCTGTAATGTGTTCTCTAGTGTGTCCTGTAAAATATTCTCTAGTGTGTTCTCTAGTGTGTCCTGTTATGTGTTCTCTAGTGTGTCCTGTAATGTGTTCTCTAGTGTGTCCTGTAATTTGTTCTCTAGTGTTTCCTGTAATGTGTTCTCTAGTGTGTCCTATAATGTGTTCTCTAGTGTGTCCTGTAATGTGTTCTCTAGTGTGTCCTGCAATGTGTTCTCTAGTGTGTTCTCTAGTGTGTTCTCTAGTGTTTCCTGTAATGTGTTCTCTAGTGTGTTCTCTAGTGTGTTCTCTAGTGTGTTCTCAAGTGTGTTCTCTAGTGTGCCTCTAGTGTGTCCTCTAGTGTGTCCTGTAATGTGTTCTCTAATGTGTTCTCTAGTGTGTTCTCAAGTTTGTCCTCTAGTGTGCCCTCTAGTGTGTCCTCTAGTGTGTTCTCTAGTGTGTCCTGTAATGTGTTCTCTAGTGTGTTCTCTAGTGTGTTCTCTAGTGTGTCCTCTAGTGTGCCCTCTAGTGTGTTCTCTAGTGTGTTCTCTAGTGTCCTGTAATGTGTTCTCTAGTGTGTTCTCTAGTGTGTTCTCTAGTGTGTCCTCTAGCGTGCCCTCTAGTGTGTCCTCTAGTGTGTTCTCTAGTGTGTCCTCTAGTGTGTTCTCTGGTGTGTCCTGTAATGTGTTCTCTAGTGTGTTCTCTAGTGTGTTCTCTTGTGTGTCCTCTACTGTGCCCTCTAGTGTGTCCTATAATGTGTTCTCTAGTGTGTTGTCTAGTGTGTTCTCTAGTGTGTCCTGTAATGTGTTCTCTAGTATGTTCTCTAGTGTGCTCTCTAGTGTGTCCTATAATATGTTCTCTAATGTGTTCTCTAGTCTGTTCTCTAGTGTGTACTCTAGTGTGCCCTCTAGTCTGTCCTCTAGTGTGTTCTCTAGTGTGTCCTCTAGTGTGTTCTCTAGTGTGTCCTGTAATGTGTTCACTAGTGTGTTCTCTAATGTGTCCTGTAATGTGTTCTCTAGTGTGTTCTCTAGTGTGTTCTCTAGTGTGTCCTCTAATGTGCCCTCTAGTGTGTCCTCTAGTGTGTCCTCTAGTGGACATTTATCTGTGCATCTTAAACAATGGACATTTATTGGAGTATTTTAAAGATTGTATATTTATCTGTGCATTTTAAACAATGTATATTTATTCGAGCATTTTACACACTGGACATTCACCAGTGAATTTTAGGAATGACATTTCACACCTGTGGATTAGGAATAAATATTCACCCCGTGTGTTTTAAAACGTGGACTTTTATCAGTATATGTTAGAGATAGACGAATCCGAAATTTTTAATTTTAGCAAGTCTTATGAACTTGGCGACACCATGTGATGTGAACTAGTGTGTCCTCTAGTGTGTTCTCTAGGGTGTCCTGTAATGTGTTCTCTAGTGTGTTCTCTAGTGTGTTCTCTAGTGTGTTCTCTAGTGTGTTCTCTAGTGTGTTCTCTAGTGTGTTCTCTAGTGTGTCATGTAATGTGTTCTCTAGTGTGTTCTCTAGTGTGTCCTCTAGTGTGCCCTCTAGTGTGTTCTCTAGTGTGTTCTCTAGTGTGTCCTGTAATGTGTTCTCTAGTGTGTTTTCTAGTGTGTCCTGTAATGTGTTCTCAAGTGTGTTCTCTAGTGTGTTCTCTAGTGTGTTCTCAAATGTGTCCTCTAGTGTGCCCTCTAGTGTGTCCTCTAGTGTGTCCTGTAATGTGTTCTCTAATGTGTTCTCTAGTGTGTTCTCAAGTTTGTCCTCTAGTGTGCCCTCTAGTGTGTCCTCTAGTGTGTTCTCTAGTGTGTCCTGTAATGTGTTCTCTAGTGTGTTCTCTAGTGTGTTCTCTAGTGTGTCCTCTAGTGTGCCCTCTAGTGTGTCCTCTAATGTGTTCTCTAGTGTGTCCTGTAATGTGTTCTCTTGTGTGTTCTCTAGTGTGTTCTCTAGTGTGTCCTCTAGCGTGCTCTCTAGTGTGTCCTCTAGTGTGTTCTCTAGTGTGTCGTCTAGTGTGTTCTCTGGTGTGTCCTGTAATGTGTTCTGCTAGTGTGTTCTCTAGTGTGTTCTCTTGTGTGTCCTCTACTGTGCCCTCTAGTGTGTCCTATAATGTGTTCTCTAGTGTTTTGTCTAGTGTGTTCTCTAGTGTGTCCTGTAATGTGTTCTCTAGTATGTTCTCTAGTGTGCTCTCTAGTGTGTCCTATAATATGTTCTCTAATGTGTTCTCTAGTGTGTTCTCTAGTGTGTACTCTAGTGTGCCCTCTAGTCTGTCCTCTAGTGTGTTCTCTAGTGTGTCCTTTAGTGTGTTCTCTAGTGTGTTCTCTAGTGTGTCCTCTAGTGTGCCCTCTAGTGTGTCCTCTAGTGTGTCCTCTAGTGGACATTTATCTGTGCATCTTAAACAATGGACATTTATTGGAGTATTTTAAAGATTGTATATTTATCTGTTCATTTTAAACAATGTATATTTATTCGAGCATTTTACACACTGGACATTCACCAGTGAATTTAGGAATGACATTTCACACCTGTGGATTAAAAATAAATATTCACCCCGTGTGTTTTAAAACGTGGACTTTTATCAGTATATGTTAGAGATAGACGAATCCGAAATTTTTAATTTTAGCAAGTCTTATGAACTTGGCGACACCATGTGATGTGAACTAGTGTGTCCTCTAGTGTGTTCTCTAGGGTGTCCTGTAATGTGTTCTCTAGTGTGTTCTCTAGTGTGTTCTCTAGTGTGTTCTCTAGTGTGTCCTCTAGTGTGCCCTCTAGTGTGTTCTCTAGTGTGTCCTCTATTGTGTTCTCTAGTGTGTCCTGTAATGTGTTCTCTAGTGTGTTCTCTAATGTGTCCTCTAGTGTGTTCTCTAATGTATTCTCTAGTGTGTTCTCTAGTGTGTCCTCTAGTGTGCCCTCTAGTGTGTCCTCTAGTGTGTTCTCTAGTGTGTCCTGTATGCGTTCTCTAGTGTGTTCTCTAGTGTGTTCTTAGTGTGTTCTCTAGTGTGTCCTCTAGTGTGTCCTCTAGTGTATTCTCCTAGTTGTGTTCTCTAGTGTGTTCTCTAGTGTGTCCTCTAGTGTGCCCTCTAGTGTGTCCTCTATGTGTTCTCTAGTGTGTCCTGTAATGTGTTCTCTAATGTGGTTCTCTAGTGTGTTCTCTAGTGTGTCCTCTAATGTGCCCTCTAGTCTGTCCTCTAGTGTGTTCTCTAGTGTGTCCTCTATTGTGTTCTCTAGTGTGTCCTGTAATGTGTTCTCTAGTGTGTCCTCTAGTGTGTTCTCTAGTGTGTTCTCTAGTGTGTTCTCTAGTGTGTCCTCTAGTGTGCCCTCTAGTGTGTCCTCTAGTGTGTTCTCTAGTGTGTCCTGTAATGAGTTATCTAGTGTGTTCTCTAGTGTGTTCTTTAGTGTGTTCTCTAGTGTGTCCTCTAGTGTGTCCTCTAGTGTATTCTCTAGTGTGTTCTCTAGTGTGTTCTCTAGTGTGTCCTCTAGTGTGCCCTCTAGTGTGTCCTCTAGTGTGTTCTCTAGTGTGTCCTGTAATGTGTTCTCTAGTGTGTTCTCTAGTGTGGTCTCTAGTGTGTCCTCTAGTGTGCCCTCTAGTGTGTCCTCTAGTGTGTTCTCTAGTGTGTTCTCTAGTGTGTCCTGTAATGTGTTCTCTAGTGTGTCCTGTAAAATATTCTCTAGTGTGTTCTCTAGTGTGTCCTGTTATGTGTTCTCTAGTGTGTCCTGTAATGTGTTCTCTAGTGTGTCCTGTAATTTGTTCTCTAGTGTTTCCTGTAATGTGTTCTCTAGTGTGTCCTATAATGTGTTCTCTAGTGTGTCCTGTAATGTGTTCTCTAGTGTGTCCTGCAATGTGTTCTCTAGTGTATTCTCTAGTGTGTTCTCTAGTGTGTCCTGTAATGTGTTCTCTAGTGTGTTCTCTAGTATGTTCTCTAGTGTGTTCTCTAGTGTGTCCTCTAGTGTGCCCTCTAGTGTGTTCTCTAGTGTGTTCTCTAGTGTGTTCTCTAGTGTGTCCTCTAGTGTGCCCTCTAGTGTGTTCTCTAGTGTGTCCTGTAATGTGTTCTCTAGTGTGTTCTCTAGTGTGTCCTGTAATGTGTTCTCTAGTGTGTTCTCTAGTGTGTTCTCTAGTGTGTTCTCTAGTGTGTTCTCAAGTGTGTCCTCTAGTGTGCCCTCTAGTGTGTCCTCTAGTGTGTCCTGTAATGTGTTCTCTAATGTGTTCTCTAGTGTGTTCTCAAGTTTGTCCTCTAGTGTGCCCTCTAGTCTGTCCTCTAGTGTGTTCTCTAGTGTGTCCTCTATTGTGTTCTCTAGTGTGTCCTGTAATGTGTTCTCTAGTGTGTTCTCTAATGTGTCCTCTAGTGTGTTCTCTAGTGTGTTCTCTAGTGTGTTCTCTAGTGTGTCCTCTAGTGTGCCCTCTAGTGTGTCCTCTAGTGTGTTCTCTAGTGTGTCCTGTAATGAGTTATCTAGTGTGTTCTCTAGTGTGTTCTTAAGTGTGTTCTCTAGTGTGTCCTCTAGTGTGTCCTCTAGTGTATTCTCTAGTGTGTTTCTCTAGTGTGTTCTCTAGTGTGTCCTCTAGTGTGCCCTCTAGTGTGTCCTCTAGTGTGTTCTCTAGTGTGTCCTGTAATGTGTTCTCTAGTGTGTTCTCTAGTGTGGTCTCTAGTGTGTCCTCTAGTGTGCCCTCTAGTGTGTCCTCTAGTGTGTTCTCTAGTGTGTTCTCTAGTGTGTCCTGTAATGTGTTCTCTAGTGTGTCCTGTAAAATGTTCTCTAGTGTGTTCTCTAGTGTGTCCTGTTATGTGTTCTCTAGTGTGTCCTGTAATGTGTTCTCTAGTGTGTCCTGTAATGTGTTCTCTAGTGTTTCCTGTAATGTGTTCTCTAGTGTGTCCTATAATGTGTTCTCTAGTGTGTCCTGTAATGTGTTCTCTAGTGTGTCCTGCAATGTGTTCTCTAGTGTATTCTTTAGTGTGTTCTCTAGTGTGTCCTGTAATGTGTTCTCTAGTGTGTTCTCTAGTATGTTCTCTAGTGTGTTCTCTAGTGTGTCCTCTAGTGTGCCCTCTAGGGTGTTCTCTAGTGTGTTCTCTAGTGTGTTCTCTAGTGTGTCCTCTAGTGTGCCCTCTAGTGTGTTCTCTAGTGTGTTCTCTAGTGTGTCCTGTAATGTGTTCTCTAGTGTGTTCTCTAGTGTGTCCTGTAATGTGTTCTCTAGTGTGTTCTCTAGTGTGTTCTCTAGTGTGTTCTCAAGTGTGTCCTCTAGTGTGCCCTCTAGTGTGTCCTCTAGTGTGTCCTGTAATGTGTTCTCTAATGTGTTCTCTAGTGTGTTCTCAAGTTTGTCCTCTAGTGTGCCCTCTAGTCTGTCCTCTAGTGTGTTCTCTAGTGTGTCCTGTAATGTGTTCTCTAGTGTGTCCTGTAATGTGTTCACTAGTGTGTTCTCTAATGTGTCCTGTAATGTGTTCTCTAGTGTGTTCTCTAGTGTGTTCTCTAGTGTGTCCTCTAATGTGCCCTCTAGTGTGTCCTCTAGTGTGTCCTCTAGTGGACATTTATCTGTGCATCTTAAACAATGGACATTTATTGGAGTATTTTAAAGATTGTATATTTATCTGTGCATTTTAAACAATGTATATTTATTCGAGCATTTTACACACTGGACATTCACCAGTGAATTTTAGGAATGACATTTCACACCTGTGGATTAGGAATAAATATTCACCCCGTGTGTTTTAAAACGTGGACTTTTATCATTATATGTTAGAGATAGACGAATCCGAAATTTTTAATTTTAGCAAGTCTTATGAACTTGGCGACACCATGTGATGTGAACTAGTGTGTCCTCTAGTGTGTTCTCTAGGGTGTCCTGTAATGTGTTCTCTAGTGTGTTCTCTAGTGTGTTCTCTAGTGTGTCCTCTAGTGTGTTCTCTAGTGTGTCCTGTAATGTGTTCTCTAGTGTGTTCTCTAGTGTGTTCTCTAGTGTGTCCTCTAGTGTGCCCTCTAGTGTGTTCTCTAGTGTATCCTCTATTGTGTTCTCTAGTGTGTCCTGTAATGTGTTCTCTAGTGTGTTCTCTAATGTGTCCTCTAGTGTGTTCTCTAATGTGTTCTCTAGTGTGTTCTCTAGTGTGTCCTCTAGTGTGCCCTCTAGTGTGTCCTCTAGTGTGTTCTCTAGTGTGTCCTGTAATGCGTTCTCTAGTGTGTTCTCTAGTGTGTTCTTTAGTGTGTTCTCTAGTGTGTCCTCTTGTGTGTCCTCTAGTGTATTCTCTAGTGTGTTCTCTAGTGTGTCCTCTAGTGTGCCCTCTAGTGTGTCCTAGTGTGTTCTCTAGTGTGTCCTTTAATGTGTTCTCTAGTGTGTTCTCTAGTGTGGTCTCTAGTGTGTCCTCTAGTGTGCCCTCTAGTGTGTCCTCTAGTGTGTTCTCTAGTGTGTTCTCTAGTGTGTCCTGTAATGTGTTCTCTAGTGTGTCCTGTAAAATGTTCTCTAGTGTGTTCTCTAGTGTGTCCTGTTATGTGTTCTCTAGTGTGTCCTGTAATGTGTTCTCTAGTGTGTCCTGTAATTTGTTCTCTAGTGTGTCCTGTAATGTGTTCTCTAGTGTTTCCTGTAATGTGTTCTCTAGTGTGTCCTATAATGTGTTCTCTAGTGTGTCCTGTAATGTGTTCTCTAGTGTGTCCTGCAATGTGTTCTCTAGTGTGTTCTCTAGTGTGTTCTCTAGTGTGTCCTGTAATGTGTTCTCTAGTGTGTTCTCTAGTGTGTTCTCTAGTGTGTCCTCTAGTGTGCCCTCTAGTGTGTTCTCTAGTGTGTTCTCTAGGGTGTCCTGTAATGTGTTCTCTAGTGTGTTCTCTAGTGTCCTGTAATTTGTTCTCTAGTGTGTTCTCTAGTGTGTTCTCTAGTGTGTTCTCTAGTGTGCCCTCTAGTGTGTCCTCGAGTGTGTTCTCTAGTGTGTCCTGTAATGTGTTCTCTAGTGTGTTTTCTAGTGTGTTCTCTAGTGTGTCATCTAGTGTGCCCTCTAGTGTGTCCTCTAGTGTGTTTTCTAGTGTGTCCTGTAATGTGTTCTCTAGTGTGTTCTCTAGTGTGTTCTCTAGTGTGTCCTCTAGTGTGCCGTCTAGTGTGTCCTCTAGTGTGTTCTCTAGTGTGTCCTCTAGTGTGTTCTCTAGTGTGTCCTGTATTGTGTTCTCTAGTGTGTTCTCTAGTGTGTCCTCTATTGTGCCCTCTAGTGTGCCGTCTAGTGTGTCCTCTAGTGTGTTCTCTAGTGTGTCCTCTAGTGTGTTCTCTAGTGTGTCCTGTAATGTGTTCTCTGTTGTGTTCTCTAGTGTGTTCTCTAGTGTGTCCTCTAGTGTGCCCTCTAGTCTGTCCTCTAGTGTGTCCTTTAGTGTGTCCTCTAGTGTGTCATCTAGTGTGTCCTCTAGTGTGTCCTCTCGTGTTTCCTTTCCTGTAATGTGTTCTCTAGTGTGTTCTCTAGTGTGTCCTCTAGTGTGCCCTCTAGTATGTCCTCTAGTGTGTCCTCTAGTGTGTCCTCTCGTGTGTCCTGTAATGTGTTCTCTAGTGTGTCCTCTATTGTGTCATCTAGTGTGCCCTCTAGTGTGTTCTCTAGTATGTCCTCTAGTGTGTCATCTAGTGTGTCCTCTAGTGTGTCCTCTAGTGTGTCCTCTAGTATGTCATCTAGTGTGTCCTCTAATGTGTCATCTAGTGTGTCCTCTAGTGTGTCCTCTAGTGTGTCCTCTAGTGTGTCATCTAGTGTGTCCTCTAGTGTGTCCTCTAGTGTGTCCTCTAGTATGTCATCTAGTGTGTCCTCTAGTGTGTCATCTAGTGTGTCCTCTAGTGTGTCCTCTAGTGTGGCTTCTAGTGTGCCCTCTAGTGTGTCCTCTACTGTGTCCTATAGTGTGTCCTCTATTGCTTACTCTGTCCTCTACTAACTCCTCTAGTGTGTCCGCTCGTGTGTCATCTATCGCGTCCTGTAGTGCGTCCTCTAGTGTGTCCTCTAGTGCGTCCTCTAGTGTGTCCTCTATTGCGTACTCTGTCCTCTACTGTGTCCTCTACTGTGTCCTCTAGTATGTCATCTATTGCGTCCTGTGGTGCGTCCTATAGTGCGTCCTCTAGCTCTCATTCTTGCCCCTACTTCTATGAGCGCCAGACAATAGGTGAGTATTGTTTTATGAGCCTGCCTTAGTGACCTCAAAGGATTCCCCATTTGATATGTATATGTGGTAGGGACAGCACAAACATATCCACAACAAACATAATATTAGTCAATAACATCGCAAACATAGAAAAATATAAATACCAGACGCAGACGGGAGATTACGCACCTTCCCAAATGTAAAAAAGACAGTTCAAAACAATGTTTTCAGTTAGCTAATTTAAACAAACAAACCATTAACAACAGGTCGCATAATGTATTTCCTGGCATATGTGCTGCATCTCTACATGTGCCTACTGCAGAGGTATGGGTCATATGAAGGGAATAGATGAATTTTATTATGAATGAAATATTTAACATACATAGTTTCTGGTACTGTTTAAACATAGAGCATTTGTTAACTCCACTATAATAGATTCACTACTAAGTAATTTTGTCAGCGTAACGGACAGTTTTAATTACCTAACGGTGTAGTTTCGGTGTTACTAAGAAGTATTATTTTCCCTTCGTTACCGTGGGTATAACAAATGTCCTACACTCGAACAATTCCTGGGGCTATGTGTTTTAAGCAATTCAGCCAATAAATAAGTATTTATTCACTTCTTATAAAAGGTGCAGTATGCACCTGACGAAATGTAGCGAAATACACCAGGCACTAAAAGGTGCAACATATGTTTTTATGATTTCTGTGTTTGAATATTTGAGTTTCATTCAATACTTGTCTTTCTCTTCCTCGTTATATTGAGGTCTCTACATTAAACTAGTGTTGTACTAATGGCATTCCCCTAAAGTAGATGGTGTTGTTGTTGTCTAGACATGGGGCGCCACGCGTTGCCCCTGACGGTGGAAGACACTTACAGGTGTCACTGATTAGCTACCGCCCGCCTCAAGCTGGGCAGCCCCCGACCAATTGGGTGCTGATCCGCCACAGCCTGCCTGCTTCAATGGGTGCTTGGGGCTAGGACAAAATCTGCATCGCAGGCTGTTAAACCAATGCACCAGGTACAAATAAAAATAGAAACAGAAACCTCAAGCTACGGCTTGCAACCTGGAACGTGAGAACCATGTGTCCAGGATTTTCCACTGACTTGACCAATATTGACGATGTGAGAAAAACGGCTGTGATTGATGCCGAACTCAATCGTCTTAACATTGATATTGCTGGCCTGCAGGAGACTCGCCTCGCTGAGGAAGGGTCACTCAGGGAAAACAATTACACCTTTTTTGAAAGGGTAGAGGGCAGGCAGAAAAAAAGCAACACGGTGTGGGCTTTGCAGTGAAGAATTCGCTACCGGGAATGATTGAAATTCCAGCAGGAGGAAATGAAAGACTATTATTCCTGCGCTTGGCAACCTCTTATGGTTTTGCCACCATTATTACTGCATATGCACCGACACTCGATTCCTCTGATGATGTGAAGGATTCGTTCTATGAGGAGTTAGACTCCGTGATCAAGGCAGTTCCAAAATCTGACTACATTTATATGCTCGGTGATTTCAATGCTCGTGTAAGCAAGGACTCGAGTTCATGGCCAGTGTGCCTTGGAAGATACAACATCGGTCGCATGAATTAAAATGGGCAAAGGCTGCTGAGAATTGCACCAGTAATGACCTATATATTACAAACTCCTTTTTTAAAATAAAAGAGATGCATAAGGTCACATGGAAACATCCAAGATCCGGCCATTGGCACCAGCTGGACTTCATCATCACACGGAGACAACATCTGAACCATATATCATTGACTCGAAGATACCACATGGCTGATTGTGATACGGATCATTCTTTGGTTGTTGCAATGGTTAGACTGAAACCAAAGAGAATCTACACAGCTAAACACAAATCTAGCCCCAGGATTAATATTATTAACACTCACGATCCTGAAAAGTGCTTTCAGTTTCAACAGCAACTTGAAGACGCATTCACTATACACCAGAAAATTGTACAGTGAATGAAAAGTGGGGTCAACTTAAGGAAACTCTTTATAAAACTGCCATAGAGGTTTACGGCACTGTGGATCATAAGAGGCAGGACTGGTTTGCGGCAAACAGTGAGACTCTGCAGCCCTTGATTGATAAGAAGAAGATAGCTCTCTTAAGAAACAAGGAAAGACCAACGCGTAACACTCTGAGTGAGCTAAGGCAAGCTAGGAAGGATGTGCAAAAGGCTGCCAGGCAGTGTGCAAATGATTATTGGATCAAGTTATGTGAGTCCATTCAAATCGCAAGTGATAAGGGAAACATAAGAAGCATGTATGAAGGAATAAAGAAAGCCTGTGGTCCAGTGATCAAAAGAAGTGCGCCATTAAAAACCTTGACTGGAGAAATCATCACTGATAAGAAACAGCAGATGGACAGATGGGTAGAGCACTATTTAGAGCTTTAATCAAGTGAGACCAAACTAGCGGATGATGCACTCAACGCCATAGAGGCTCAACCAAGTCTTGGCTACCTGGACACACTTCCCACCATAACATAAGTTAAGTGTGCTATAAATGAACTTGCATCTGGCAAGGCTCCAGGTAAGGATGGGATTCCAATAGAGGTTATCAGGAGTGGGCAAGACACACTCACTCTACAGATCCACCAGCTAATAGAGCTATGCTGGCGAGAAGGACAAGTCCCACAGGATTTCAAAGATTCAAGCATCATAACACTGTACAAGAACAAGGGCGATCGGAGCGACTGCAACAACTATAGGGGTATCTCACTTCTGTGTATTGTTGGTAAAGTATTTGCCAGAATTGTTCTGCGCAGACTTCAAGTCCTAGGATATCAAGTCTACCCCGAATCACAGTGTGGCTTTCGACAGAACCGGTCTACCATTGATATGATATTCTCATTGCGACAAATGCAAGAAAAATGCCGTGAACAGAATCAACCACTGTTTATTGCCTTCATCGACCTCACAAAGGCATTTGATTTGGTCAGTCGTGAGGGTCTGTTCAAGGCACTAAAGAAGATTGGCTGCCCACCAACTCTTCTGTCCATTGTGGAATCGTTCCACACAGGCATGAAGGGTATAATCAAGTTTGATGGTGCAACTTCTGAAGATTTGAAATCAAGAGTGGAGTTAAGCAAGGTTGTGTACTAGCTCCCACCCTCTTTGGAATATACTTTTCACTTCTACTGAAATATGCCTTTCGTGATCAGGATGGTGGTATATACATTCACTCACGCTCAGATGGCGGCCTCTACAATGCTCAGAGATTGAAGGCTAAGACCAAAATTAGGAGGGTACTGATCAGAGAGTTGCTTTTTGCAGATGATGCTGCAGTTACGACCCACTCTGAGGAAGAATTGCAATGTCTACTATCTGCATTCTCCAATGCTTGTTCTGAATTTGGTTTAACAATTAGCAAAAAGAAGACACAGATTATGTCACAAGGTGCACATGGGGTACCATCAATCTTTATTGACGACGCCGAACTAGAGATGGTAGACCATTTTACATATCTAGGATCAGTGGTAAATAGCAAATTATCCCTAGATCAGGAAATCAACATCCGGATTGGTAAGGCAGCAACAACAATGAACAGGTTAAGAAAAAGAGTCTGGGAGAACAGGAAGCTTACTGCCAAAACAAAAGTCCTTGTCTATCAAGCCTGTGTCCTTAGTACTCTTCTTATGGCAGTGAAACCTGGACAACTTACTCACACCAAGAGAAACGTTTAAACAGCTTTCATATGCGGTGTCTGCGAACAATTCTTGATATTAAGTGGCAAGACAAAATCACAAATACTGAAGTATTGGAAAGATCAGTTTGTGTGACAGTTTATTCCAAGCTCAGTCTTCGTAGACTTAGATGGATAGGACATCTTAGGAGGATGGATGATGGTAGAATACCAAGGGACATCTTTTTTGGTGAATTACAGATGGGTAAAAGATCTCAGGGTCGGCCTCTACTACGATACAAAGATGTGTGTAAGCGGGACATGATTGATACAGGCATTGATAATGCACATTGGGAGCAAGTTGCCGCTGAACGTGTTGCATGGAGGGCAAACATCAAAAATGGAATAAAGAAAAAGGAGAAAATTATTGCAGATAAGTCACACACCGAGCGTGTGAGACGTAAGATGGTGCATGATGGTGGAAATGACCACGTGTTCACATGCACCCACTGTGAACGGACATTTACAGCGCAAATTGGCCTTATCTGTCACAATCGCTACCGCCATAGGTAAAAGTTATTATGCCTTTTTAAAGTACAAACTATCGTCTGTCAAGACGGCAAGGTGCCAATGTATGTAAAGATGGTGTTGTATCAATGATATTACCATACAGCAGCTAGTGTTGTATTCATGATATACCTATACAGTAGCTACTGTTGCATTAATGATATACCTATACAGTAGCTAGTGTTGCATTAAAGTCTTTCATTTACAGTAGATGGTGTTGTATCAATGACATTCCCTTATAGTAGATAGTTTTGTATTAAGGACATTCGCTTATAGTAGATGGTGTTGTCTCAATGACACTCCCCTACAGTAGCTAGTGTTGTATCAATGCCATTCCGTTACAGTATCTAGTGTTGTATTAATTTCCTCCCCTTACAATTGCTAGTGTTAAATTAATGGCATTCCCTTACAGTAGCCAGTGTGTATTAAAGACATCCCCTTACAGTAGCTAGTGTTATATTAATGGCATTCCCCTTGTAGTAGCTAGTGTTGTATTAATGGCATTCCCTTACAGTAGTTAGTGTTGAATTAAGGACATTCCCTTAAATAGCTAATGTTGTATTTATGCCATTTGCTTACAGTAACTAGTGTTGTATTAACAACATTCCCTAACAGTTGTTCGTTGAATGACAACGAAGGTTGTCAATTATCTGTTTTTTAATTTCATAAGTTTTGTTTCTTGAGTGACAAACGTTTGCTATGTGTCTATTCACAAACAGGAAAGTTCGCTTGAAGTCTTCATTATTCCATTGTTTTTGTTTGTTTGTTTGTTTCTTCCCCCGAAGGGTGGTTTCTGTTGGCCACATTCCCTACATCATTGCGGAGAAGAAGGGGCAGTCTTACTGGGCATGCTTTGTAGTCTGCATTGGTGCTTCACAATCGAGCTCCACCTTACTGATCCACATTAGTGCTCCACATTAGTGCTCCACATTAGTACTCCAGATTAGTGCTCCACCTTAGTGCTCCACATTAGTGCTCCACATTAGTGCTCCACATTAGTACTCCAGATTAGTGCTCTACATTAGTGCTCCACCTTAGTGCTCCACATTAGTGCTCCACCTTAGTGCTCTACATTAGTGCTCCACATTAGTGCTCCACATTAGTGCTCCACCTTAGTGCTCCACATTAGTGCTCCACCTTAGTGCTCCACATTAAAGCTCCACCTTAGTGCTCCACATTAGTGCTCCACATTAGTGCTCTACATTAGTGCTCCACATTAGTGCTCCACATTAGTGCTCCACATTAGTGCTCAACATTAGTGCTCCACATTAGTGTTCTACATTAGTGGTCGACATTAGTGCTCCACATTATTGCTCCATGTTAGTGCTCGACATTAGTGCTCCATGTTAGCGCTCCACATTAGTGCTCCGCGTCAGTGCCCCATGTATGGTAGTAGAGTCAGTGAGACCCATTCGACGCAGTCCACAATTCCCTATTTGAAGTATAAATATTCTGATCTGCCCGCTTTTTGACAAGCTCATTGGTGTTGTCGTGTTCTGGTTTATAGTTTTGACGCATGTTAAGTTGGGTGCAACTGTAGAGGTTGACATGCCTTCATGGGGATATGGTTAAACACACAAAGAGATTGTCTAACACACATACTGCTTTTCTAACACAGACAAGCCTCTTGCAAGCCTACAGCGACACAAATAGCAGTTACGCTGACCAATATCACATACAATATGTCAACACTTCACAGACAATATTACTATTGCCATACATTTGTAGCCTTACCAGAAACGTACGATGGAATCCTTGAAATCTTTTCTTTAAAAGCTGATTAAATATAATGATAATAATCATCATCATCATCATATCATTATAGTAGTAGTAGTAGTAGTAGTAGTAGTAGTAGTAGTAGCAGTAGTAGTAGTAGTAGTAGTAGTAGTAGTAGTGGTGGTAGTAGTGGTGGTGGTGGTGGTAGTAGTAGTAGTAGTAGTAGTAGTAGTAGTAGTAGCAGTAGTAGTAGTAGTAGTAGTAGTATTAGTAGTAGTAGTAGTAGTAGTAGCAGCAGCAGCAACAACAACAATAGTGGTAGTAGTAGTAGTAGTAGTAGTAGTAGTAGTAGTAGTAGTAGTAGTAGTAGTAGTAGTAGTAGTAGTAGTAGTAGTAGTAGTAGTAGTACTAGTAGTAGTAGTAGTAGTAGTAGTAGTAGTAGTAGTAGTAGTAGTAGTAGTAGTAGTGGCAGCAACACTTATAAATAACTAATAATCTCATGCATGGTAATAATCATAGAATAATTTTGATTTCCGAATCCCATGGAAGGCCCTAAGTGTTAATTATTAGTTTGATGCATTGACGTTCGGGTTATGTGGCTCTGAAAATGATGTGCATCTGTCGAGGTGAGGTTGGTGCAGAAATTAACCTCCCGATCCAGTAATTGAGTAAAATATCATGAGAACTATGTTGCAGAGATCTCCGTCCCATCCCACAGTGTAGAAATCAGCGGGGTGTGCAAGGCCGGTATTGTAAATTGACGTCTGCAGTGAAAGTTAGACAGAATGGGGACACAGTCTGTGGATCGGCTTCATTCAGTTGAGATGCTCAACAGTCTTGGTTAAGTCAATACTGGTCAAAGTCTCGTGATCTTGGTGACCTGAGAAGTAAACCCGAGCTCGTAACAAAACCACAAATCGGGGAAACTTTGAAACATCTGCGAGACTTGTTCTTCCAGACTACTTTGTCTTTTCCACTTGTCTCTACAAAGTTCTTCTATATTCTTTTCCACTTGTTTCAACACTGTTCTTCAATATTACTTGGTATTTTCAACGTGTCTCTGCACTGTTCTTCCATATTACACAGTATTTTCCACTCTATACAGCTATTCTATATTACTGTATCTGTTCCATTTCTCTTTATTGATTCTGCTGAAATAGCTAGAGATGTAATCATGCAGGCACCAGATTTACACATTTTGAAAATGTTCGTGGCCTCCTTTATTTCTTATCTCAATGTGCTCCAAATTACCTTAGGCCGTTGTTTAAATATAATTTGTACAGACACACTGAACCCCTACATACATTACAAAACCCCAATCCTAAGGTTTACTTATTCAAAACAAGCTTAGCAAACTCCATAGCCCAGCTGTGAAACACGTCTTCCAGAGCACATCATATTCACCACTAAACTCAGAACTTAACATCTGAAGCCATTTCAGTGCAGACTATATATTAAGTAAGAAATTGAATAATGAACTCTTTTATACACTTTAGCACGCCTGCGGCATACGGTGCTAGACCCACATTTGTATAGACCAATCGGCGCTCAGTGGCTGATGTGGTCAGTATCACGGCGGCCGCCTTTACACCCACAGACATATTCTGGCACCCATGTTAGGCTGGGTCGTCCATTAGCCATCAGGTAAATGTTATAAATCCGAATCCGATCCGATGCTGATCGAAAACATGACCACCAGGCCGGTATTCCAGTGTCTAGCCACTTCATCGCCTTACCGAGCATCACTTGCCTTTGATTGTTACTTGATTTTAGTTACATTAGCTTCTTGTCTGTTTCTTCCTCATTAGTATTCAGGCATCTACAATAATATCTCCTGTAATGCAAGTAGCTAGTTGTCTGTTAATGACATCATCTTACTGTATTGGTTGTGATGACGATAATGTTGCCTGATGCCATATTTGTTTACTTGCATTAATTCTCCTTCTTAACTGACTAATGTTTGCTATGTGTCTGTTCCGACATGAATCACAAGCATGACGGTTCCGTGTTAGTCCTTTCGGCTCCACAGAGTTTGTCCCGAAGGGTGACACCTGTTGGCCACATTTCCTCCATCAGTGTGGCATAGTCAGGGCAGTCTAACGGGACATTATTTGTAGTTTACTTTGATGCTCCATATTAGTGCTCCATGTTAGTGCTCCCCATTAGGACTCCCCATTAGTGCTCCCCATTAGTGCTCCCCTTTGTGCTACACATTGTGCTCTCCATTAGTGCTCCACACTAGTGCTCCACATTGGTGCTCAAAATAAATTTGTGCTCCCCATTAGTGCACCCATTTAGTGCTCCCCTTTCGTGATCCCCATTAGTGCTCCGCATTAGTACTCCACATTAGTGCTCCCATAAGTGCTCCAGATTAGTGCTCCACGTTAGTGCTCCACATTAGTGCTACCCATTAATGCTCCGCAATAGATTCCCCATTAGTGCTTTGTGTTAGTACTCCACATTAGTGCTACCCATTAATGCTCCACGTTACTGCTCACCATTAGGTGGAAAGGGGCAGGGATCAAGACATGAGGGGATTGTAAGATTATTTATTCTCAGAGAGAAGAACGGCAAACCGGTGTAACTATTATATTGGATCGGCAAATATAAGATTCTGTTAACGGATATTGGGCCGTGTCAGAGAGAGTTCTATTAGTAAAATTAAACGGAAGACCTTTTAAAATAAATGTCATTCAAGTATATTTTCCAACAAGTGAATGTAGTGAAGAAGGAATAGAGGCATTTTATAATGATATCGAGTCTGCTTTGAAGAACTGAAATTTAAAAAAATATCAGTAATAAATATTATATTTGGTGATTTCAACGCAAAAGTAGGAAATCAAAGAGATGGTTGCAGTGCAGACAACCATGGTTTGGGAAGAGCGAAACGAAAAAGGATACAGACTTGTAGAATGGGCAAAAGAACAAGAAATGGTGGTAGGAAAGGTTTAAACAACATCCTAGAAGACTATGTACAGGGAGGAGTCCAGACAGTAGGATTACAAACCAGATAGATTACATTCTGATTAGCAGAAGGTTTCAAAAATGCGTTAACAGTGGTTAAAACAGTCCCCAATGCAAACTGTTACAGTGGTCACAGATTAATTACAGGCACATTGAGTGTAAAGTTAATAAATACAGCCAAGTATACAACAGGAAAACCTAAATATGATTTGTGCAAATTAAAAACTGACAAAGAAATACAAGATAATTTTAACATAGAAGTGAAGAACAAATTTGGTATATTGTCTGATCTAGAGTTCCTATTTCAACATGTGGATGATCAATGGGAAATGTTAAAGAATTCAATCAGTTGTGCTGCAGAAACAACTATTCAAAATTAAAGAAAGTGGGTCGAAAGACATGTATGACTGAAGAAATTGTATAACTAACGGAAACAAGAATACAGAACAAAAATAATCTTGCCAAATATGAAGAAATTCACAGCAAAGTCGGAATATTATGCAAGGAGGCAAAAGAAGCATGGCTTGAAAAAAAAATTGCATAGAAATTGAAAAACAACACAACAGTAAAAATAACAAACTAATGCACCAAAGAATTCAGAAGCTTACTAGTCAAAGAACACATATATCAGCAAGCCGCTTAAAGACAAACGATGGAAAAATCATAATAGAAAAAGATAAGATTGCACATGTATGGTCAGATTATGTGAAAAACCTTTATGTTGATAACAGAGAAGAACAGTATAATATTAAAAATAATAATGAAGGTCCATCAAATTTGAAGATGGAGGTTCAGAAGGCTCTTAACCTATGAAATATGGCAAGACCCCTAGGTTCAGACAACGTCACAACAGAAATGATTAATTCTTTAGAAGAATATGCAATAGATAAAGTTACCAAACTCATGAACACACCTCATGAATTATGTAACTCAGTATTAATTGCAATCCCAAAGAAATCGGGAGCCTTGGAATGTGATCAACATGGACCACTAGTATAATGAGTCACATCACG
>JACEFZ010027550.1:232500-242500 GCA_014155875.1 Cepaea nemoralis | reverse complement strand
AAGTATCTTCCATGCATAGTCTGGTCATGTTGATTAACTTCCTTGGTATTCCGAATTCCTGCATAGCATTCCACAGACTATTCCTACGGACACAATCATAAAGTCTTTTAAAAATCCCAAAAATGTTATGGAGATCTCTTTTATATTCCCGATTTTTCTCGGCTATTTGTCGTAAGATAAATATCTGATCTATTGTTGATCTGTTTTGTCTAAAACCCGCCTGGTAGTCACCTAATATGTCTTCTGAATATGGTTTTAGTCTATTTAGTAATACTGCGGATAGTATCTTATAGCTTGTGGACAGTAGTGATATTCCTCTATAATTTTCACATTGGAACTTGTCTCCTTTCTTAATGATAGGTATCAATAATGACTCTTTCCAGTCATGGGGTAATTCTTCTGTCCTCCAGATTTTTATTATTAGTTCGTATAGCTTTAGATGTAATGCATGGCCACCTGCCTTTATAAATTCAGCAGCAATTCCATCAGTCCCCAGTTGCCTTATTGCTTTTAAGTCGTGTGATTACATATAGGATTTCTTCAAATGCAGGTTCTTCAATTTGTGGTTCATACGTTAGAACCTCTTCCTGTGGGAAAGTGTTACTTGGAGCTTCACAATTTAGTAATTCAACAAAATATTCTTTCCATGTGTTGCACATTTCCTCATTGGTATTTATCATATTTCCATTTTTGTCTTTTAAACCATATGTGTTGTGTTGGTGCCCTCGTTTCATTGACTTCCGTTCTTTAAAAAACTTTCTGGATTCGTTTTCCTGGTGATTAGTTTCCATATCTTTGATTATATTACTCATATATTCTCGCTTCTGCTGTCGAACTATTTTTGTAGCCTCTTTACATTCATTTCTATATTGCTCTTCCTTTTGGATGTTGTTGATGTCATTTAACCATAAATGTCTGGCATTCTTTTTTCTAATGACTGCTTCTTCACATTTTTGATTGAACCATCTGTTCTTTCTATGCGTGGTTAACACACCGAGACATTCTTCTGCGGTAGATTGAATTGTATTCTTGATGGTCAACCAAGTTTGGTCAACGCTTTCCTCCAACGGGTTTTGCAGAGTTTCAAGTTTACATTTTATTTCATCCGTAAATTTCTCTTTGACTGTAATTTCTTGTAGTTTGTTGGGTGCAATCTTTGTAATTTAGTATAGAAAGCTCTCTTAAGTTTTATTTTAAATTTTGCTCCAACGAGGAAGTGGTCGCTGTGGCACCCAGTTCCTCTTATAACTTTTAACTTGTTGTATGTTTGTTGCATTTCTGTTGCTAATTAAAATGTGATCTATTTGATTATAGGTTCTCTTGTCACATGATTTCCAAGTTTGTTTGTGTATATCCTTTCTTTGTAGTTTGGTACTGCTAATCTGCAGTCCTTTGGCTTCTGCGAGGTTGATGACTCTCCATCCATTATCATTTGAAGTTGTATGTAGTCTTTCCATACAGGCCACTTTTTTATGAGTTTGCTCTCTACCTATTTTTGCATTGAAGTCTCCCAGCATAATCAGCATGTCCTGTTTGGGGGTTTCTTCTATGACATCTTCCAAATAATTATAAAAGTCTTCTTTAACGTCATCTTCTTTCTCTTCAGTAGGTGCATGTACATTAATCATCGTTATATTTTTCCATTTACCTTTTATTTGTAATTTACTGATTCTGTCATTAACATCTTTAAAGTTTAGAACGTTCCCCCTTAACTCTTTTTTGATGACAAAACCTCTTACTAATTCATGTTTATTTTGGGTGTTTCCTCCATATATTACAATCATTCCATTTTGCTCTAAAGTACCCTCTCCTAGCTACCTTATTTCTTGAATTGCTGTTATATCCATTTGATATTCAACCATCTCCCGGGTTAGTTCTTCTGCCGCTCCAGCTCGATATAGTGTCCGTACATTCCATGTTCCAAATCTCAAAAGTCCTTTAACGTTCCGAGGTCGTTGTCCAAATAAGTCAGTCCGAATTCGAGGCTTATGCATCTGTTTCGTAACAAAATAGTTTTTACAAAGGTGGGGATGTTAACCAAACGCTTCAACCCCCAACCTGTAGGACCAGGGTGTTTCTCTTTGTCTGTTCTCTACCCTTTGACCTGTCCGGCTTGGAAGGCCCTGCTGGTAGCTACGCTACCAGCGGCATAGCTCTCAGGGTCATTGAGAAACTCAAGCTCTCCCATCACGACAAGGTGGAAACACCATCGGAGGAGATCTGATGGGAGATGCCTTGAAGAAATTAGAACAAGAATCGTCATTGCGAAGGTAGCCTTTTGCAAGATAAAAAACATACTGACCAATAAAAAGATATCAATTGAAATGAGAAAAACGAGTGTTGATATGCTACATAGAACCTGTACTTTTGTATGGATGTGAAGCGTGGACAATGACCAGACAAGCTGAAAAACACTTGATTGCTGTGGAAATGTGGTTTCTGAGGAAAATGCAACAAATACCACAGGACAGACAGAAAAAACGAATGAACAAGTCCTTCAAGAAGCAAATGAAGATCGCAAACTGATCAGAGACATTAGACGTAGACAGTCAAATTATTTTGGGCATGTTATGAGAAGAAATGAATTGGAGAACTTGGTGACATCTGGCACGATGGAAGGGAAGAAACCTAGGGAAGAACTGAGAAATAAATACCTGGATGGCTTGGCCACGTGGCATGGTCAAGACAACAACAACAACAACAAAACTTTATTTTCAAAGGGTTAAGACAGGAACACGGAGCTGGTGATCGAGTGAGATGGCAGAACATGGCCGACCACGCTTATCTGCATGGCACATGATGGATGGATTGGTGCCCCCTATTAGTGTTCCCCACTAGTGCTCCCCATAAGTGCTCCCCATTAGTACTCCACATAAGTGCTCCCCATTAGTGCTTCCCATTAGTGCCCTACACTAGTTCCCCCATTAGTGCTCCACATTAATGCTCCAAATTGGCGCTCCACATTAGTGCCCCATGTTAGTGTTCCACTTAGTGCTCCCAATTAGTGATCCCCATTAGTGCTCCATGTTAGTGCTCCCATTAGTGCTCCACATTAGTGTTATGCGTTAGTGCTCCACATTAGTGCATCCCATTAGTGCTCCCCATTATTGCTCTACACTAGTGCTCCCCATTAGTGCTCCCTGCTAGTGCTCCCCATTAATGCTCCCATTAGTGTTCCCCATTAATGCTCCCATTAGTGCTGCCATTAATGCTCAAATTATGTGATAGAGTCTGTGAGACCCATTCGATGCAAGGCGTGCTCTGAGTCCAGAATTCCGTATTTGAAGGTTCAAGATTCGGGTCGGCTGGTTTCTGCCAAGCTTATTAGTGTTGTTGTAGTCTGGCGTATAGTTTTCACACAAATAAAGTTGGCCAGAACTGTAGAGGTTGACAGGCCTTCATGGCACATGGTCAAACACACACAAAGATTGTCTAACACACAAGAAGATATTCTAACACACACACACGCACACACACACGCACGCACGCACACACACACACACATACAAACACACACACACACACACACATGCCATATCGTAAGTCCTTCTTCGCTGTGTCTTGCCATGTGGAATACGTTAGAACTTACGCAAGGAACTGGCTCTTTAACTTGGAGCGATGATAACAGTCAACAACGTTATGACGAACTTTGAAAAACTAACGTGAAATAGGAGAGTTCCAGAAACTAACACCGTTTTATTACGGCCGTTGACACATCTGATACATCTCACAGTGTAATAATTAGCGACTCTGTTCTGACCAGAGGTGCATCTAATCTACACATACACCAGATGGTTTACCCATCTTGTCCAACGTTCGCCTGGCTGTCCCTCAGTATCACTTGTCCTTCATATGTTCACTCCGCGTCTTTGCTGTCATCTTTCTCCGATTCTGTCTGTCTAGAGTTTTCCCGTCAAATCCATGGCGTTCTCCATATATGCTTCTAACTGTTCTTAGCTTGGAGTGAGTTCACTGTTAGCCTTCCGACGATCCAAAAGCCACACGAAGTTGTTATCCAAATCGAATCCACGCCCGTTCACTTTGGTCGTCGCACAACGTATGATTTCGTTGTCACGCTATCGTTGGTGTGACGTATATTCGTCTCCTATAGTTTTCATGCACTGTTTCCTTTGAGAGTTCCTTTCATCCTCAGTATGGCGTGATCTGGGCACTTGCTATGTGGCAACACACACACACACATACACACACACACACACACACTAGTATTGTCTGACACACATATATTGTCTAACGCACACACAGATTGTTAGATACACACAAAGAATGTCAAACAGACACACACAGAATGTCTAACGCACACACAGATCCAATGAACCAGCCATAAACGTATGGTATATATGACATATGAATCAGTTGACAGAAAATCTATATTTCGGATTAATATTCTCTTGTGAGCCTACATTGACACAAATAGCAGTTACGCAGAACGATATCAAGTACAATATGTAAACAATTCACCGACAATGTTACTGTTGACATACACTTAAGACTTACCATTACTGTAGCCTTTTATCGGTTTATAAGCTGATTAAATATAATAATAGTAATTATTATTCTTGTTCTAGTGGTAGTATACGTAGTAGTAGTAGTAGTAGTAGTAGTAGTAGTAGTAGTAGTAGTAGTAGTAGTAGTAGTAGTAGTAGTAGTAGTAGTAGTGGTGGTGGTGGTGTTGGTAGTAGTAGTAGTTGTTGTTGTTGTTATTGTTGTTGTAGCGGCAGTAGTATAAGTATTAGTAGTAATAGCAGTGGTTGTAGCTGTAATAGCAGTAGTAGTTAGTAGTAGTAGTAGTAGTAGTAGTAGTAGTAGTAGTAGTAGTAGTAGTAGTAGTAGTAGTAGTAGTAGTAATAGTAGCACCAGCAGCAGCAGCAGTAGTAGTAGTAGTAGTAGTAGTAGTAGTAGTAGTAGTAGTAGTAGTAGTAGTAGTAGTAGTAGTAGTAGTAGTAGTAGTAGTAGTAGTAGTAGTAGTAGTAGTAGTAGTAGTAGTAGTAGTAGTAGTAGTAGTAGTAGTAGTAGTAGTAGTAGTAGTAGTAGTAGTTGTAGTGGCAACACTTATAAATAATTAATAATCTCATGTATGGTAATAATCATAGAATAATTTTGATTTCCAAATCCCATGGAAGGCCCTAAGTGTTAATTTTTAGTTTGATGCATTGACGTTTGTGTTATCTGGCTGTGAAAATGACTTGCATCTGTCGAAGTGAGAATGCTGCAGAGATTACCCTCCCGATCCGGTAACTGAGTACTGTATCGTGGGAACTATGTTGCAGAGATCTAATTCCTCTCCCAAAGCGTAGAAACCAGCTTGGTATGCAAGGCCGGTATTGGAACGCGACGTCTGCAGTGAACGTTAGACAGAATGGAGACGCAGCATGAGGGCCAGCTTCCCTCGGTTGATATGCTCCAGTCTTGGCTAATGTTAGTCCTGATCCTAGTCTCGTGATCTTGGTGACTTGATAAGTAAACCAGATCTCTAACACAACCACAAATCAGGGAAACCAGAAATTATATGCTAGACTTGTTTTTCCAGATTACTTTGTCCTTTATTCTTGTTTTTGCGCGGTTCTTCCACCGTTTCACCAAGAAACATAGAGCAATCATTCTTGTGATTTAGTTTCATTATCCTTGTCTCCCTCCCTCCCACTTTGTTGTTGTTGTTGTTGTTGTTGTTGTTGTTGTTGTTGTTGTCGTTGTCGTTGTTGATTTTGTTGCTGTTGTGCGATCGCTCGTTTAATACTCACGCGTAGTCCATACTACTTCTAGTGCACTGGACTAATTTTTGCAGTGTGGATTATCTTTCGCTATTGCCAGTGGCCCTTGTCATCGGGCGAGCCCACTCCGACTTCTGAGGTATTTGCAATTTACGTCCCCAAGTCAAGGACGAGAAGTCAACATTTTAGTCCAACTACCAGGTTAGGGGTTGAACCCGCCACTTCGGCATCAGCACACCGTCTGTTTAAGAACGATTGCTCTTATGCATTCGGCCATGATACCTCCGTCTTTTCCCTATGGATTGTCAGACCTAATTATTGAGACCTCCCGTCAAATGTGTTTATCCTGTATCTGATTCTGTGTGTAGGACAGGAGGGCAGCCACATCACGTAAGTCCAGAATGATCCGATGCACAACTGGTGTACATTGAATTCTATTTATGATGGAAGCTATTGTTGCCTTCGTAGTTCAGTCCTCAGATTAAATAATACAGAAGACAAAAGACATCCCTGCTGCCTCATGTTCGTATTTCGAACTATCCATTAGCTTTCCCTCATGAAGAACTCTGTATTTCATATCCTTCTTTATCGACATCATTAAATGATTCAGTGCCAAATGACAAGAAGTTATTGTCCAAGCATGGTACACACACAGATGAACAGGTATTATAATGTATATACAAGGGAGAGATGGTCGTACACTTGTGAGACTAGATGGAGAAGTCGTCGGGAGCAGATTGCGAGACCGTACGTGGAAAGAATGCTATTGCAGGGGATCGGCAGGGGTTGTGGAAGAATCTAAAAACTGTGAGGGAAGACCATGAGAACTTGCAATCAGATAGCAGTGAGAACGATTAGTAGTATGACTCTTCGCTAGCTGTTGAACGAAGGGACGGAGCACGTATGGAGATGTCCTGAGTGCAGTGATGTCGTATTGGCTCAACTTAACGCATCTGAACTATAATGTAAATTCACATTTACTGAGAATGGAAATTATGGAAGATACCACGAAACAAAACAAATAACACAATGACCATTATTTGGCGATATATCGCCCTTCTGTCCAAATGAGAGGTTACATTTGGCGACATATTATTTCCTTCGACAATGAATCAACTAAGTGACTGATCTTCTGAGGGATCTCATAGTGGCTCATCAGTGTCAAGTATTAAATGCTTTGAAATGACCTACAAAGTAGATATGTTAATCCGTTTCCATTAACATGGCCTTCAGTTAATTTTCTCCTATCGTGTTTAACATTGATGTTTACCCTTTATCTGAAGAAATCCGTATTGTTGCCCTCCTATTTCAGTCGTATTTGGCAGCTAATTGCCATCACAATACTTCTCTATATTTGTCTTGCATGACTCCTGAAACTAAGCGTACTATGTTCTACGCAGACTTGCGATCTGATCTATGTAAATCTGAGGCTAGCACCATATGCGTGATACACCGCAAGGCGTGTAACGGAGTCCTTTACTAAAAGGTTTTTTTTTTTTTGGTTTTTACTGAATGCCGTTTTTGCTCTTTGTGCTCTTACATGAAACATGTAAAGAGCTTCAAGGACTTCAAGGAAGTGTAATATCATTACATGGCAAATCAGAGGACGACAACAAGAATTGATGCAGTAAGGCAAATCAACTCATCGGACAAATGGCACTAATAGTTATGCAGGGAGGTTTCAGAACCAAAATCCAACGCTCCTCAAAGTACTTTCCTTTATAATCTATATAAATGACATCACAAACAGGCTTCTGAACCGGGTGTAGAATTCATATTTTCGCGGGTAAAGAACTGACAACTGCTTCGTGTCCTCGTAACTAAGGAGTCATGTTGAGAGGGGTGGTGGAAGTAAACTCGGGTCTATCGTTTCGTTTGACTGGTCGGGTTGTGTAGTGTGCTTATCTTGTCCACCCATTAGTTGAGGTGTTGGGAAGTAAAAGTGGGTGCCGTGTGGTCGAGTGAACCCGTCGTCGTCGTACCAGCAGTGTACCGCTCCACTACTCCCTCGTCGTCGTCGCACCGGATTGTCGTCATCGTTGCACCGGGTCATCTGCGAACGTCGTACCGGGTCATTAGCACACTGGGCAAGCAAGCGCGGGCTCTTATACCTAGTAGCAGTGACGGACGTGACCGGGTTGTGACTCGCCTGGACCCGAGACACCTTAAATCTTTCCTCGCCTATCTCCTCTTCCTGCACTTTCCACCTCCTCTTTACTCCTCCTCTACTTCCTTCCTCCTCAGGCTTTCTTTCTCCTCCTCCTTCCTCCTTCTCTGCTTCCTTCTTTCTCCGGTATTCCTTCTCCTCTTTCCTCCTCCTCTTTAACTTCCTCTCCAACTCTCTCTTTATCGTTCTAACTCCCTCTTTGTCTCCCTCTCCGTCTCCCATTCTCTATTTGTCGTTCTCTGTCGCTCTCCCTTCAACCCTCTCTCCCTCAAGGTCTCTCTTTGTCTCTCTCTCTCTCTCTCTCTCTCTCTCTCTCTCTCTCTCTCTCTCTCTCTCTCTCTCTCTCTCTCTCTCTCTCTCTGGCGTTTTAAATTTTGCTTTGTGTAGATTGTCGCAGTTTGCTTCTAACATAACACGACCCATCGTGCATTTACAGGTTAGGAAGGTGAATCAACAGAAAACTCCTTGACCACGGTGGATCTACTCAGTACGTTACTGACCACAGCAAACACTGATAAACACTAGTCTGTATATTGGCAGACATGCCCTGACCTTCACTGATTACACGCTGAAGAATCACACTATGTATTATGGGGAATGTGAATCCCGTGTCGTCTGTCAGACAATATTCTCATGCGTCAAGTGTGATCTGTTGAAGACTGCTTTCGTTCTTTGTCTATGCCCCTGTGGTCCTGTTAGTTTTGCCACTGCTTTCTGAATGAGAAGTTAACGTTTAAGTCTAACTGACTGGTGTAGGGATTGTTTCTGCATACAGATAATGTACACACTCTGGGGCTTATGGGATAGCAAAACTGCACAATTCCTCTTATACCAATATTCAGCTGTCCATCTGTCTATCTATCTCACAGATTGTCTATATGTCTCTCTCTCACTCTGCCTCTCTGTGTCTGTCTGTCTCTATTGGTCTCTCTCTGTCTCTCTGACTGTCTGTGTTATGATGTAAACAAAGACAAAACTACTACTACTACTACTACTACTACTACTACTACTACTACTACTACTACTACTACTACTACTACTACTACTACTACTACTACTACTACTACTACTACTACTACTACTACTACGACTACTACTACTACGACTACTACTACTATTACTGCTGCTGCTGCTCTGCTACTACTACTACTACTACTACTACTACTACTACTACTACTACTACTACTACTACTACTACTACTGCTGCTGCTGCTGCTACTACTACTACTACTACTACTACTACTACTGCTGCTGCTGCTGCTGCTACTACTACTACTACTACTACTACTGCTGCTGCTGCTGCTGCTGCTGCTACTACTACTACTACTACTACTACTACTACTACTACTACTGCTGCTGCTGCTACTACTATTGCTACTATTACTGCTACTACTACTACTACTAATTCTACTACTACTACTACTACTACTACTACTACTACTACTACTACTACTACTACTACTACTACTACTACTACTACTACTACTACTACTACTGCTGCTACTGCTACTACTACTACTACTGCTGCTGCTGCTACTACTACTACTAATTCTACTACTACTACTACTACTACTACTACTACTACTACTACTACTACTACTACTACTACTACTACTACTGCTGCTGCTACTACTATTGCTACTTCTTCTTCTTCTTTGCGTTCATCCGGAGTGATTTTTTCAGATGTGATTGCGGTGTGTCTGGTTAGGCACCCTCGGGTCGAAACCCTCAGGCCAACACATCCGACTGTTAGCGTGCATTTTTGACCAGGTTAGCAATCCTGGGAGACTCTCACTTTTGTGGTACCGTCCACATCTCAGCTGGTCTAGTTGGAACAGTCGAAGACTACACGGTCATCCCTCAAGTGAAGGCAGGGACAGTCCATAGCATTTTCCGCCATCCTGGGTGACTTCCATAATTGCAGAGCCGGCACATAACGCTCTGGTGCTGGGTTTACCGAGGGAATCGTCACGTCCTGCTCATGGCTGTTTTAATTCCTCACTTCAATATATTGGGCATTTCGCTCGCCCTGGGCCGTTCCTGCACAAACCAGTCAGCTCTGCGGTTGGTTTCCACTAAGCGAGTTTTCGGACATGTGCTTGTC
>JACEFZ010027550.1:202500-227500 GCA_014155875.1 Cepaea nemoralis | reverse complement strand
ATCACATGTCTCTCCAACAACTTTCACCCCAACATATCCTAATAATGCCTTTCTCTCCAGCATTTCCTTTCTATCCACCATTCTCTGACATGTCATGTCCTTCCAAATTTACACTCCAATATTCTCAAAAGTTAACTTACTTTCCAATATTTTCTAATATTATCTTTCTCTCCGACATTCCCTTACATTAGCTTTCTTTCTAATATTCCCTAACAGTACCTTTCTTGACAACATACCATAACATTACCTTTCTCTCCAATATTCCATTTTTATTCAACATTTTCTAACATTACCTGTATGTCCAACATCACTTTTCGCTTTCCGTTCCCTTGTAGGGATTTTGATATGGGTTTTGCGCCGCCCGCGTTCACTCTCAGAGATATTATCTGTGTGAGAACCATGAGAAAATAGTGTTTATAGTTCCAAATTTTTATTTATATATTTACTGGACGACCCGGCCCGGATTCGCTCAGTTCCTGGCGGGGAGCGTCTCATTGAATTCATGTAAGTAGTCATTATACATTCAAATACATTTCTCTAAGCGCACAGAGTACGTGTTCGACTGGGCCCTCACAGCTAATTTATTGATATTTTATTAGTTACCAGAGAATAAATATAACTGTTTTATTTATTTATTTATTTTTTTTTTTGTATTTTGAATAGCCTTAAATAGAATATTTTAATTGTAATGAAAAATCACAAATAAAAAAGATGAAACAAATATTAAAAATGTTTTTAGAATCCAGTCTTTACTAATATTATATGTATTAATTAATTTTAAATACATTATATAGTTGCAGTTAGAACATTCCGCTTAATCTAAGGATATTTTTTTTTATGTTCTATAATTTTCAAGTTATAGAGGAACCCCAAATATGTTGTCTAATTAAGTGCTTCTGGATAAACAATATTTGTTGTTTTTTTTTCGTCTTGTGCGTACACAAATAAATCCGAAGGTTTTCCGACGCGTGAGCAGGCCACATATAGCTGTCCATGTGCGAAGCATGGATTTTCCAAATTTAGCCCACACACTTGTAACGATTATCCCTGTGTTTTATTGATCCATTGCATCCAACTAGATAGAAAATGCAGACAAGAAAATCCGGCTGCTGTTGAGGCTGAAGTACAAGCGTTGATTTTCGAGAATTCGCTAGACGGTGACGCGGTCATCTACACAGATGGGTCGGTCGTCCGACATGTGAGAAGCTCATGGGCCTTTACAGCTCGGGCCGGAGGGAGAATTGTGAAGGAGGACTCTGGTGCTTTCACTGAAACCACAAGTAGCCTGACCATGGAAGTCATGGCAGTAAGTAAAGCAATAACATGGCTCGAGACACAGACATTCACTAGGGCTTGTTTCCTTAGCGACTCAATGAACATGATCAAGAGGATAGAGGAGGGGTCGATCCGAAGAGAGTGGTTGCTGCCTCTGAAGCGGTCTAGGCTGGCAAAGATTAGTTTCATCTTCGTGCCAGGTCATGCGGGAGTACAAGGAAATGAGCGGGCTGACAAGCTCGCAGGTGAGGCTACTGTGGAGGGCGGACGCGCGATGGACCAGGCTGACATTCTGAATGCTCTACGAGAAGTGAGACTTTTGCGAGAACCAAGTGATGACTGGGAATCTACAACAATGGCCAGACTGCGGGAGCAGCAAATTAAAAGAGGGGTGGCCAAACAAGAACACTACGCAGGAAGCCAAAGAAGATTGATAAACCAACACAGAACTGGCGTCGTTAGCCGCTACACGCTGCGGGATTTGCTGAGGAGGGGATCCGAGCACTTATGGACTGAATGGTTCGATGTGCAACGAGGATGATCTGTCGACTAACTAACTAACTAACTTTATTGATCGTCATAGGAAATACGACTCGCACCGGAAACTACAGACGTTTGAATTCGAATGGCATCTCTGTTGGAATCATTGGGATGCGAGGCAACAGTGCATTTTTTCCTGTAAATTTCCCACTTAAAATTGCAGTTTCAGATTTATTCTCTGATAACTAATAAAATATCAATAAATTAGCTGCGATGGCCCAGGGGCCGATCGCGTACTCTGTGCGCTTAGAGAAATGTAATTGAATGTATAATGACTACTTATATGAACTCAATGAGACGCTTCCCGCTAGGAACTGGGCGAAGACGGGCCGGGTCGTCTAGTAAATAGCTTCATTGTATTGTTCAGCATCTTTTTGACTGAAAGCCTGGTACCATTGCAAAGTCAAGGGGGATTGATGTTTCGGAGAAGAAAGATAGGTACGCCAATTTTCAATGTTAAAACGTGCGGCGGTATGCCTGGCAAATCAAGTGAATTCAAGAATTAAGTTGGATAATTGACAACTTCGTCTTGATTCATCACAAGATCGATAGACTTATATGTTGTCTCTTAGCCTGGTATTTCGTTTTGAACTGCGAAATTGATGGCATTGACATCGTTGTTTTTGGCTGCTAATATAGCACGTGCACTGAGTCATTGATGTTTTTTTGTGTGATTCTGTGCGATATTTGGGTAAACTTTGTGAGTCAATTCGTCTATAGTTGCTGTGATTATACAGAAGTTTATTGGTAATGTGATACATTGTTTCGATTCATCGATTGGCTTTTTTCACATTCCTAGTATCCAACAATTGTTTTGCGAAATGTGATGCGGATGCATCATGTTGTAGTTGTACACGCATATTAGTCTTCAAAGTCAATTTCTGAACGTGTCGCCATAAAACTGATGATTTCAGACATGCGTTAAGCTCATCAGCGGATGTTGAACGTCGTATTACCGGTAGAGTTTGTCGAAAATAACCATAAAACAAAATAAGTGCGCCACCGAAGACTACACACACAGTCTCTTCATTCCAATAACTAAAAAGGGCTACCTGAAACTTCTGAACGTAATCTTACCAAGATAGCACGAACGCCTAATAAATGCTGGGTTGATTGCGGCGTACTTCAAAAAGCGGTGTAGTAAAAGAACAATAAAACATTTTAAATTATATAATGAGTTATACAATTTTCACTTATCTAAGATAGATCCATTATTTTTATGAAAACTGTGAAGATGCCTTAAACGTTTTATCACTTTGTTTATAACGCATATGATTGTAGATAACTTCTTTAAACATTTTATAAAACTTTAAGAAAGATATAATTATTTAAATTACATAATATAGCGATGCTACTAAAGGTAATGTCCTTTGATATAACTTTTGTTGTTAAGTCCCCTTACAATATTTTAATTAGAAGTCTTTCCTTTTAATGTTGTTGCATTACGTACAAAACAGTTTTTAAAGTAATTAACTTGTCAGTTGGATTCTCGGGAGTGAGAAGAACATCTGTACAAAATTTCATCTCAAACGCATGGACCGTTCGGGGCCGCATAAAGGACACACACACACACACACACACACACACACACACACACACACACACACACAATCATTGTTTTATATATATATTGTTCGCTCGCTTTGAAATCAACTATAGTCTATACACATGCTACTATTTCTAGTGCACTCGACTGATTTGCAAGTGTGGATTAACTTTCCCTATTACCAGTGTCCCTCGCCATCAGGCGAACCTATATGATAAAGTAAAACATTGAACTAATTAAAATGTTGGAAGATATCAACATTGATGGGAAAGATCGTAGAACAATAAAAAAAAAAAAAAAAGAATATTTACTGGAGCCAAATAGCAGAAATTAAAACGGGACATACAGAGGGCGATTGTGAACAAATACAGCTAGGAGTGCGACTGGGGTGTATTTTGTTATCGGAACTCTTCTCTCTCTATAGCGAAGTGATGAGAGAGTTCAAAGAGAAGCCGGGAATACTAATCGGAGGTTACACTATTAACAATATACACTATGCAGAATATTCCATTGTTGGTATTGGATTATGTAAAAGATCAACACCAATTGTTGGACATTGTAGTAACGGGGTGCAAATAAAGGTGTCGCCCTGAATATCAATAAAACAGTAACAATGTAATATCGAAGAAAAGTGTGAAACCAAAATGTTAAATGGAAATACACGGGCAAATTATTAATCAAGTGGAACATGTTAAATACCTAGGGGCAATCATAACATTAGACGGGAGGTGCACAACAGAGATTTAGAGCAGAATAGGGCAAGCAAAAGCTGCATTTTTAAATTATGAAAAGTATCTTATTCAATAAATCAGTATAATTTAATGTATGAAAGAGAGTGCTGAAGTGCTATATGGAACCTGTTTTGCTGTATGGCAGTGAATCTTGGAATATCAATGAACAAATTAGAAAGACGTGAATTATTGAAGACGATTATTAACGTGGATAGGCCTTAGGTTCATACCAGAATTCGATCAGCGTTGCCAGTAGTGGGTTGTGCTCAATATTTAAATTAGAAGGAAACTGGAAGCAACGGAGATGTTGTTCCTAAGACGAATGTTGCGAATTGCTTGGACTACCAGAATAACTAACAACGACTGCCCAAAAGAGGCTAATGAAACTAGTACACTATATACAACAATAAGAATGAGACAAACAGCTTTCTTTGGTCATGTGATGAGAAGAGAGTCATTGGAGAACATCGTGACAACTGGAAAGATCAAGGGGAAGTGAGGCAGATGCCGACCAAGAGAAATGATGCTGGATAGTTTGAGACAGTGGCATGGGGGAATATCGGCAACATAGTTGATCCAGAACACCATAATCCGAGATATATGGAGAGACATGAGCGCCTACGCCAGATGGCATGGCATTTGATGATTATGATGACTTTCCACTGAAAAGATTTAACTTTCCGATGCTTTGTGTGGAATGCAGCTCGTTTCCGCATTATTAAACGTAGCTGATTAACATACTATAGTTGATATTGTGTCTACACAATATTAATTCAATGTTGGAAAATTTCTATCAATTGTGTTTGGCTTCCGAGTTCTTGCTGTAGCACATGTGTTTACGCTACGAAATTCATGGCTGTCTGAAATGTCAACTGCTTCTGGTCACGAGGTTTACCTCGTCACATGACTGGTTTGGCTATTTGCGTGCCGGGTTAACTATTATTTATCTTTTCTCACTATTCCATCTATTGATCTGTCTTTGTTAGTGATTAATTCTCATTTCTACCTTCTGAACAATGTGAGTTCTCTTCACCATAGTATTCTATCTCCTTTACTCTTTTCATATGTGTTTTCGAACCATGGCATTATGCCCCCCCCCTCCCCCAGTTTCCAAAAACATTCTGTAAGTCTATTCGGTTTCTCTCTCATTGACAGGGACCGAAAATGGTCATATTTATCTGTCAATAGTTGCCATTATCATAAATCTTATTTACACATATATATCCCCCCCCCCCCCCCCCGCCCCCAATGAACTGTGATACGTGGATATTCTAACACACATCACAAAATAATTTTTTTAAATATGTTATATATCGGACACGATTTACCCGTCTCACTACACCTAGACGTCGGGTAGCCTCAGCCTCCTTTATCTTCACAGAGCTGAGGTCTCTTATGAGATCCAATGCTCCTGAAACATCCTCATGTATATGTACAATTTTTTCTCAATTTCTTACAATTTTTGCTCACGACAATCGTCAGTGTCTCACCTGTGTGTGAAATGTGGGAGTTTACTCTTATTAGTTTCAGTGATCATGTGAGGCATCATGTATATGTCTAGATGTGAGGATGTGTGTGTGTAGGTGCGTATGTGAGGGATGTGTATCTGGGGGTATGGGGAATGTATGTATTGAGGGGTTGTGTGTGTGGGGGATGTGTGTGGGTTGATGGGTGATGTGTGGATGGGTGAAGGGATGTGTGGTCGGCGGGGGATGTATGTGTGTGTGTGTGTGTGTGTGTGTGTGGAATGTGTGTGTAGGTAGGGGTATTTGGGAGGATGGTTGGAAGTATGTAGGTGTTGGTGGGTGGGGTGTGGGTAGGGAATGTGTATTTGGGTGGGTGAATGGGTGTGTGGGAGATGTGTGTGGGTTGGGGGATGGGTGTGTAATGGGTGTGGGGATGGGTGTAGGGGTGTGTCTGTGAATGGAATATGTCTGTGTGGGTGGAAGTGTGTGAGTGTGGATGGGGTAAATGTGAGTGAGTGAAGGATGTATGTGTGGGTGGCAAGGATGTTTGTAGGTCTGGGTTGTAATTGTTGGTAATTAGATATGTGTGTGTGGGTGAGAGATGTGTGGGCGGGGATGTGTATTTGGAATACATGTGAGGGATGTGTGTGTGTGGGGGGAATGTGTTTATGGGTGGGGTGGTGTGTTGGAGGGGAGATGTGTGAGGTGTGAGGGAGGTGTGGGATTTGCGGGTGGATGAAGGATGTATGTGAGGATGGGGGATGTGTTTTTATCTGGGTGGTTGGGGGGTGTGTGGTTGCGAGGGTAGATAAGAGGTGCATGTGTTGATGGGTGGGTGGGTTATGTGTGGGTGTGAGTGGTTAATGGATGAGTACGTGAGTGGGTGGATGTGTGTGTGAGATTAGTGTATGGATGGGGGATATGTGTGTGGGTGGGAAAATGTGAGTGAGCTGCGCATGTGTGTGAGTCAGGTATATGTGGGTGGTGGGGTGTGTGTTGGTGGGAGGTGTGTGATTTTGGATGAGGAATGTGTTGGTGGGTGGGGATGTGTGTATGGGTGGGGGATGTGTGCGTGTGAGTGTATGGGTGGTGAGCTGTATAGATAAGGGGTGTGTGATTGGGGATTTGAGATCGAAGGGGGTGGTTGGTGAGTGAGTGGGAGGAGAATATTTGGGAGGGTGAGTTTGTTTAGGTTGGGGGTGTTTGGGGGATTTGTGTAAGTGGGTCATGTGTGGGTGGGTGCAGGTTTTGTGTGTGGGTATGTGCGGAATATTGAGATGGCGGGAATATGTGTGTGTGTGGGTGTTGGATATGTGGTTGGGGGATATGTGTTTGGCTGAGTGGTTGGGGTGTGTGGGTGGGTGGTGGAGGATATGTGGGTGGGTGTGTGTTGGTATGTTATGGGATGGGTGGAGGATGTGTGCGTGTAGGTGGGGAGATGTGTGAAGGTCGGGGATGTGTGTGTGGGTGATGGATGAGTGGATGCATGCATGTATGCCTGGGTTTGTGTGTGGGTGGGTGGGGGAATGTGTGTGAGGGGATGTGTGGTGTTTGGAAGATGTGTGTGTGTGCGTGTGTGGAGATGGTGTATGTGGGGGTGTGTGTAGGTTGGGGGATGGGTGGATGGATGGGGGAATGTATGTGTCTGTGGGTATGTGTGTGGTTGGGTGGTAGATGTGTGTGGGGGACACGCGGATGGATAGGGGTGAATGGGTGGGTGGGTGGGGGATTTGTCTCATAACATGGTAACATGCATTGTTCATGTTTACAAAATTTATTTGACAATGTTTTTTTATCCCCCTATGTGAATGCATTTTGCACTGATGAACGAAAGATGAGTGATTGGAAGGGCCGAATGTAAGACGGGCCTGCGCACCCAATTTGTTAACCTTTGAAAATAAAGTTCGTTCGTTCGTTCGTTCTTCATACAGTTCCTCATTCATGCATTTGCATGAGCATCTTGCACCTTTCTCCAGGCCATTATGCTCTGGATGAAGGTACGTGTGTGTTTAAGAAATCTCGCTTTCACTTTAGTTCCTTCTTGCACAATATTATGTGATCTGCGTATGTTTTGTAATCAACCATTATTGCCTTTGACTCTATTTCTGATAAATGTTTATTACCACATGACTATTGTATCCTGCTCATATTTACTTTGTTGTGGTAAACTACGTTGGCGTGTCTTTCCAATCCTCCTCTATTTCTAATGTTATAGTTCCTGAGTTATTTGTATCTATGTATCTGTCCTCCTTGTTTTCTTTTATTGTTATGGCTTTCCTATATCTTACTTTGCTGTGTTTGTATTTATTTGTGGTGTATTTATTAAGTCTACTTTCCATTTCCTTACATTGAAGTTTCTCTCTCTTCATTTATCCATCTTCATTTGTGCAAATATTTCTTCAAACATCAATCCTTTCACTCATGTGAGTCTCATGTAAACTAATATTGTATTGTCTTTTTCTTATATTTTAGTTTAGTACTCTGTCTATGAATTATGGTTAAATGTACCTGCTATTGTTTATTATGTATGCCGATAGTACATCTTCTTACATTTTTATTTACTGTTGGTATTGACTATTCATGTCTCATCTTTTATTGTCTACCATGTGTAGTCATCATTTATGTGTTTAAGTTACTCGGAACTTTATTTATCCTCTTTGTTGTATCTTCTGATTCATATGACATTATAATATTATTTTCTGTTATTTTATGTCTATTTATATTTATTAAATAGTGTTAACCTCTTGCATTTCCATAGAATTTATTTAGTTATTGTTTCCTCCGTGCGTTATCTATTTTTGGGTTGATCCCTAATGTGTATTTTCATGTATATCCGTTTTTCAAACCAATTTCAACAAAGCATTTGGTGTTGACATAATTATATATGTCAATGTTACACAATCTTGAAACAAATGAATTTTCATACATAATTCGAAAATATGCATTAAATCAAAATACATTAATACATGATTGCAAGTAAATCAAAATGTGCCTCATTTCTAGAAATGCGGTAATATTTGATGCTATTTTCAACAAATTACAGTTTTAATTATTATAAATGAAACATGATTAAATCTTGTTATCTTTCATACTCCGTTATCTCAATCATTCCATGTGCATTATTTGTCCCGTTTCGACGAATTTTTCTTTTCTTCTTCGTTTTGTGACACCCTTCTTTGTTTCATGTTGCTTCTGTTGGGTATACGGTTTGTAAGCACCCTTTTAACTCTCATGTTTTGATAGGTGTCATCAGCTTAACATCACATTCTATTGGTGATATGAGTCATTTGATATTTTCTGACACTATCTGTTGTGTGCATTGTTCATACGCGATGATGGCCTGATGGTTATACATGTGAAATCATGAAGTATATTTATTTGTGATGATAGATGATGATGATGATGATAAATAAAGAATATGACGTTCTTTCGATGTTGCCTACGATGTTGGTGCCCCCCTGGGTCTCTCTTTCTTGTATGCGCTTTCTTTATTTCTTACAGTTAGTTTACCATTGATATGTACTGCAATCATTCTTCTGAATCTGTTGTTAGTGACTAATTCTCATTTATACCTTCTGAATTATGTGAGTTCTCTTCCTATATCCGTTAACTCTTTCAGGGTTGTTTTCGGACCATGGCAATCTCCAAGTCAAGGGCGAGAAGTCAACATGTTAGTCCAACTGACCCGGTGCAGGGGTTAAACTAGCTACCTCGGCATCAGCACACCAGATGGTTAAGAACGATTGCTATTATTCATTCAGGTATCTTATCCACCGTCTTTTGCCCATGGTGTGTTAGACCTAATTATTGAGACTTCCCATCAAGTGTGTTTATCCTGCATCTGATTCTGTGTGTGGGACAGGAAGGCAGCGTCATCAGGCAAGTTCAGATCATTCAGATGCTCTGTCGGAGTTCACTGAATTCCATTTCTTATGGTAGCTAATGTTGCCTTCGTAATCCAGTTCTCAGGATAAATAATACAGAAGACAAAAGGCATCCCTGCTGCACTTCTGTTCTTACTATAAACGTATCTATTAGTTCTCTTTCATGTAGAAACTCTGCAATTCATACCCCTCCCCCCCCCCCCCCCCCCCCCCCCCCCCCCAATCTGTCGACATGAATAACTGATTCAGTGCCAAACTAATAGAACGTATGGACCAGACATGTTACACAAATAGATCAACAAGTATTATAATGTACAATTCCATACACTGAGAATTGAAATTGCGGAAGATACCGCGAAACAAAACAAGCTTCTATGGAGGTATATCATCCTTCTGTCCAAATGGGAGGTTACAATTGGCCATATATTATCTGTCGGCACTGTATCAGTTAGGTTAATGATAATCTGAGGAATCTCATGGTGCCTCATCAGTTTTCAATATTAAATGTCTTGGAGTCATCTACAAAGCACACACATAAATCTGTCTCAATTTAAACGACCTTCAATTAGTGTTCTCGTATTGTGTATAACCGTGTTTTTATCCATTCCCTGAACACACCCACATCGTTGCTTTCCCATTTCCATCTTATTAGGCTGTTATTTGCCCTCACGATAATTATTTGTATTCGTCTTGCAATGACTCCTGAAACTAATTGTTCTATATTCAACGCAGACTTGCGATCTGCTCTATGTAAATCTGACGTTCGCACCAAATACTCCATGCACCCAGAGGCGTATAAAAGGATCCATTACTTAAATTTTTAAACGAGGGTCCATTTTGCTTTTTTGTATTCTTTAAAAAGACTATTAATCTAAATCATAAGCCCCCCTGTCCTTCTAACATTACATTCCAACATTGTCAAAAGGTAACTTTCTTTCAAACATGTCCTAATATTATTTTTCTCTCAGACATTCCCTTACATTAGTTATCTATTCAATGTTCCCTAAGAATACCTTTATTGCCAACATTCAATAACATTACCTTGCTCTCTAACTGTAACCATCTTTCCAACATTTCATAACATTACCATTCTCTCAAACCTTCTCCGGCGTTAACATTCTTTCCAGCATTTCTTAATATTACCATTCTCTCCATTATGTCGTTTCTGTCCAATACTTTCAAACATTACCTGTCTGTCCAATATCATATTTGCTTGTATCTTGCAATGTAGCTATTGGAAAACAGCCACTGCTCGGCGTGCATTCACTCCCTGTGTGAGAACCATGGGGAAATATTTGTGTTTGAATTAGTTATTAAAATTCACTACGCGGAAATATTGTTCATATTTCCAAATGTTTATCTATTTGGTTTACTGTTCGCTTGATTTGATCTCAAATATAATCCATACACGTGCTGCTGCTTCTAGTGCACTAGGGCTGATTTGTGCGCGATGGATTAGCTTTCCCTATTACCAGTGCTCCCCGCCAGCAGGTTAACCCATTCCAAATGTTTGTGATGGTATACATTCCACTGAAAACATTGTTTCATTTTACGCTGATTATAAATGTTAGGTATCCCCATTTATTGCAACTTATAATTGTGCGCAATGTTCTTAACAGCGTAGATATCATTAAACAATTTAATATATAACAATACAATAAGTAATTACAGATGAATATTATGTTCCAAATCTTCACGTTCTTTAAGAGTTAAACACTTCCTGAAAATTGTCTCAGAATCAAAACGTGAATGATTCTCTCCCTTTATTGTTCTCACTTTTAGAAAACCTTACTGAATACTGCTCTTTCACTTCTACAACCCCTTTGTGGGGGTTTGGGTTATTTTATGTTTGTGTCAATTCTTTTTATTTACTGAAGAAATTATATTAGCATATATCAGCACATTCTTTGTTCCAAATCCCAGTGTCTTATGTATATTTGTTTTACATTAAACTAAGCAAAGTGTGCTTTCTTCTTATTCTTTTTTTCTTTCAACGGGAGAGCTGTCACACACAATTATGTTTCTCAAAAATATCTATTGGGCAACCCTTTGTGGTCACTAAGACAATGCATACATAAACACACATGTATTGTTTGACGCTAATAGAAATAGTCTCTACTTCTTTCTTCTGTTTCTATGTGTGCCAAACAATACATGAGTGTTTATTTGTGAACTATGTTTATCAACGGTCACTATCTCCGACCCCGGCACGTATTTTTTTAGGGTTTGCACCAGCTTTATAACCGGCTCTGTGGCGAAGAGGTTACGAATGCTTTTCGTAATCCCACAGACCACTTTCGAAACACAGCTGCGTGCGATTTGGAAGGAGACAACCTTGCGATGATTTCCTATTCAAAATGCATGAGTGCTGGTCGCTCAGAAAGGAATGGACAAACTACCGAACGTACACTTGCCAAGAAATCACTAAACAGCCACAAAATGCTGGGTTTGACTGCACCGTCCTGTACAGGATATGCAACCAACTAACCCTCTTTATAGGTTCCATTACATTAAGGGCACTTTTATGGGTTCTGAGGTATTTGCAAATTTACGTCTCCAAGTCAAGGGCGAGAAGTCAACATTTTTGTCCAACTTACCCGGTACATTGGTTAAAACCTCTATTTCGGCGTCAGCGCACCGCATGTTTAAAAACGATTGCTGTTATTTATTCGGCCATCCTATCCTCCGTCTTTTTCCCATGGAGTGTTAGACCTAATTATTGAGACTTCCCATCAAGTGTGTTTATCCTGCATCTGATTCTGTGTGTAGGACAAGGCAATTCCAGACCATCAGATGGTTCATCGGAGTTCATTAAATTTCACTTCTGATGGTAGCTAATGTTGCCTTTGTTATAGAGCCCGCGGGATAAATTATACAGTAGAAAAAAAAAAAACAACAACAACAACAAAATCCCTGCTGCACAATCCCCATCACAAATAGCTGTAGAAACATATCTAAATATAATAACAATTTGAAACTAGTTTATTTTTATACATACATTGCCCCTTAATTTCTCAACATAATTTCCACCAACATTGATGCACTTATTCCATCGTTTTATCAGTCCTCCTAAACCGGCTGCATAGAACTGCGTGCTCTATATTCTACACCACGTTTTCACTTCACATTCAACTTCCGCGTCATTTGCGAAATGCCTCCAGCCAAGGTAGGTTTTCAGTTGACCAAAAAGGTGGAACTCGCTAGCGGCTAAGTCGGGGCTGTAAGGTGGATGTTCCAGAACTTCCCAGCTTAGTTGGTTAATTTTCTCCTGAGTTAATCGAGTCGTATGTGGTCTGGCATTGTCATGAAGAAGCAACACTCCTCTAGTCAGCAGTCCTGGATGTTTTCTTTAAATTGCATCATGAAGCATCGATAGAACTTCACAGAACGATTCAGAATTCACATTGTCACCTTTCTTCTTTAAATTGGTTGAAAGCACTCCTTGACAATCCCAGAACACTGTCAGCATATCCTTCCCTGCTAATGGCGTAACCTTGATTTTTTGGACACATGTCGAAGAAAGATGTTTCCATTGCATTGACAATTTTTCTACCCAGCAATGCACCTTTTTACGGGACAAACATTTGTTAGCATAAACATGAAGCATTTCCTTATGAATGTCCTTTGCAGGCAGTCCTTTTGCCCTCAAATAAACGCACAACAGCACGTTGCTCTTTGGTTGTACACTCCGTAAGTACAGTTGCCATTTTGTTATGCGTTTTCTGCCACTCTCACCATACACTTCATGGAACTCAAGGCGTGTAAAAGGGTTCATTACTTACATTTTTTTAATGAAGGCCCAGTTTGCTTTTGTATTCTTACATCTAAACCAACAGCCCGCCTGTCCTTCTGGCATTATATTCCAACATTTTCAAAAGTTAACTTGCTTTCCAATATTTCCTAATATTACCTTTCTCTCAAACATTCCCTTACATTAGTTATCTATTCAATGTTCCCTAACACTACCTTTATTACCAACATTCTATAACATTACCTCTCCAACTATAACCATGTTTCCAACATTTCCTAACATTACCATTTTCTCAAACATTCTCCCGGGTTAACTTTCTTTCCAGCATTTCTTAATATTACATTTCTCTCCAACATTTCGTTCTAACATTTTCAAACATTACTCGTCTGTCCAATATCACATATCCTTATATCGTGCAATGTAGTTCCTGGAATAGACCCTTTACTCGTCGTGCATTCATTCCCTGTGTGAGAACAATGGGGAAATATTTGTGTTTGAAGTCGTTATTCAAACTCGCTACGCGGGAGATATTGTTTATATTTTTCAATGTTTATTTATTTTTATTTTTTTTATTTTGTTCGCTCGCTTTACACTCAAGTATAATCCATACACGTGGTACCACTTCTAGTGCACTGGACAGATTTGTGCGTGTAGCTTTCCCTATTACTAGTGTTACACGCCAGCAGGTTAGCTCATTTCAAATGTTTATCATGGTATACGCCGGTCTCTCTGGCCGAGGGGTTACACCACTTTCTCCGTAATCCCGTTTATCACGCAGAGTCTCGTAGCGGGTGAGAGTTGGCAGCGGTTCGACCCCCGCTGGGGACTTGCGGGATAACTGAGCCGGCCGCTCAGAAAGCAATGGCAAACTACTGAGCGTAATCTTGCCTAGAAATCAACAGACAGCTGAAAGATGCTCATGTTGACAGCGATGTCCTGTAAAAGGATATGTGAATTTAAAAAAAAAATATCCTGGTCCTTTTTTACAAGCTGTAATGTGCAGAATGTTGTTAACAAAGTAGATATCAATAACAATTTAATATAAAAAAATTAAAATAAGTTGTTATAGATAGATATTTTCTTCCAAATCTTCACGTTCTTTAAGAGATAAACATTTGCTATGAATTGTTCATCCAAGAATCTAAACGTGCATGATTCTCTCATTTTATTGTTCTCAGTTTAAGAATACCTGACTGATGACCACTCTTTTATTCCTAAAACTCCTTTGTGGGGTTGGCATTTGTTTATGAGTGTGCCCATTATATTTAATTACTGAAGAGTTTATATTAGCAGATATCAGCACTTTCTTTGTTCAAAGGCCCAGTGACCTATTTATATTTGTTTTACATTAAACCACCCAAAGTGTGTCTTCTTCTTCTTCTTCTTCTTCTTCTTCTTCTTCTTCTTCTTCTTCTTCTTCTTCTTCTTCTTCTTCTTCTTCTTCTTCTTCTTCTTCTTCTTCTTCTTCTTCTTCTTCTTCTTCTTCTTCTTCTTCTTATTCTTCTTCTTCTTCTTCTTCTTCTTCTTCTTCTCCTCCTCCTGCTTCTTCTTCTTCTTCTTCTTCTTCTTCTTCTTCTTCTTCTTCTCTTCTTCTTCTTCTTCTTCTTCTTCTTCTTCTTCTTCTTCTTCTTCTTCTTCTTCTTCTTCTTCTTCTTCTTCTTCTTCTTCTTCTTCTTCTTCTTCTTCTTCTTCTTCTTCTTCTTCTTCTTCTTCTTCTTCTTCTTCTTCTTCTTCTTCTTCTTCTTCTTCTTCTTCTTCTTCTTCTTCTTCTTCTTCTTCTTCTTCTTCTTCTTCTTCTTCTTCTTCTTCTTCTTCTTCTCCTCCTCCTCCTCCTCCTCCTCCTTCTTCTTCTTCTTCTTCTTCTTCTTCTTCTTCTTCTTCTTCTTCTTCTTCTTCTTCTTCTTCTTCTTCTTCTTCTTCTTCTTCTTCTTCTTCTTCTTCTTCTTCTTCTTCTTCTTCTTCTTCTTCTTCTTCTTCTTCTTCTTCTTCTTCTTCTTCTTCTTCTTCTTCTTCTTCTTCTTCTTCTTCTTCTTCTTCTTCTTCTTCTTCTTCTTCTTCTTCTTCTTCTTCTTCTTCTTCTTCTTCTTCTTCTTCTTCTTCTTCTTCTTCTTTCAACGATAGAGTGTCACACACAATTATGTTTCTCAAAAATATCTATTGGGCAACCCTTTGTGGCCACTAATACAGTCCATAAATAAATAAACATGTTTTATTGCCTGGCATATTTCGCTGCATCTCGTCAGGTACATACTGCAGAAATCACACAACTTACGGGAATTAACTAGATAAATCCTTCAAACTGAAATATACACATGTTCACACAGTAATTTCGATTGTCTACCACGGTAATTTTAAACTGACTAACATGTCTTTCTGCTTGCACAAGGACGGCTTACGAAAGTTGATTATTATAGCTTCAGCAAACTTTAACAATCGACTACTTTGTGTGTTGAACAACACCCGGAAGGCACTGTCTCTTTCAACCACGTGACCGCTCTCGAGCACATGTCTCCCGACCGATGAAGCCGGAATGTTCCGGTGTGTCGGCCTGCCTAGGCTACCATCTTCTGTGTGTAGTATCTTGACCACCCAATTCGGAATATGTTCCGAAACCCTGCAATGTAACTGTCGCTCAGTTCTGCCTATGTAGATGCCTCGCATCTGCATGTAAATTGGTAAATACAATTTTATTTGGCGTACAATGCTACAGGTTCTTTTACTGCTGGGACGGGGATCGGTACGGTTCTGTACCTGATGACTAGAGCTGCAGCACAGAATGTTCGCTCGACTGCTGTGGTGAGCCGGTCCCGCAGACGTTGCATTACGTCACCTCCTCGGAAGGTTAGCTGGATGAATACCTTGAGTTTAGGAACTGTAGTTACTTCTGATTTCAGTTTGGGCTGTTGGCAGTGGCGTTTTATAAATCCTGTGGAGTACCCATTCAGGTTTAAGGCATTCTTCAGAGTTTAAAATTCCTCTGTCAGTGTGTCCTGGGTGCATATCTTCCTAGCACGGTCAAACAGGGTCCGTAATAAGCCCCGTTTGTACTTGACAGGTGCGAAGCTCTGAAAATTTAAGTATTGGCCAGTCCATGTTTCTTTGCGGTACACCGATCTTTGAATTGTGCCGTCTGCTCTACGTCTCATTAGGATATCCAGAAACGGCAACGCTTCGTTGTGTTCGTGTTCCATAGATAAAGAGATGTTAATATGTGTCTCGTTCATTGTGGCCTGGAACGACGTTGCTTGTAGCTCGTCTGTGGTGATAATTAGTATATCGTCCACGTAACGACGGTAAAAGGCCAAGTTATTGATTTCTGATGATCTCTTTTCTTCTAATGTGTGCCATGAAGATGTCCGCTAGAATAGGACCAAGAGGACTCCCCATGGCCACTCCGTCAATTTGACAAATATGACTTGTTGGCAGTACATAATTTTAATAGCCTCTCTAGATGACAGTGTTTAAGCAATTATTAAATTTAAAAAGCAAAATGTATCACACAAACAGGGAAGTAACAGTGTAAGATCAGTCGCTTAATTATTCATGAGTTGCAACCCTTGGCAGTTAAAGTCACTTGCGGGCCGCTTTGACTCCGCTTTCTATGCGGAGCTATACCCTTCATATAAGGAAATACGACTTCCGGCCCCCGGGATGACCCGCAAATAATAATTAATTACCCTCTCTCCTACTACTAGTGCATCACCCTGTTTCAAGCCAGATGTTATTTGGAAATGGTCTGATTTCATGCCTTTATATGTTACTATATTATAAGTATCTTCCATGCATAGTCTGGTCATGTTGATTAACTTCCTTGGTATTCCAAATTCCCGCATAGCATTCCATAGACTATTCCTATGGACGCTAACATAAGCCTTTTTTTAAATCCACAAAAATGTTATGGAGATCTCTTTTATATTCCCAATTTTTCTCGGCTATTTGTCGTAAGATAAATATCTGATCTATTGTTGATCTGTTTTGTCTAAAACCCGCCTGGTAGTCACCTGTCTTCTGAATATGGTTTTAGTCTATTTAGTAATACTGCGGATAGTATCTTATAGCTTATGGACAGTAGTGATATTCCTCTATAATTTTCACATTGGAACTTGTCTCCTTTCTTAAAGATATGTATTAATAATGAATCTTTCCAGTCATGGGGTAATTCTTCAGTCCTCCAGATTTTTATTATTAGTTCGTATAGCTTTAGATGTAATGCATGGCCACCTGCCTTTATAAATTCAGCAGCAATTCCATCAGTCTCAGTTGCCTTATTGTTTTTAAGTCGTGTGATTACATATAGGATTTCTTCAAATGCAGGTTCTTCAATTTGTGGTTCACATGTTAGAACCTCTCCCTGTGGGAAAGTGTTACTTGGAGCTTCACAATTTAGTAATTCACCAAAATATTATTTCCATGTGTTGCACATTTCCTCATTGGTATTTATCATATTCCCATTTTTGTCTTTTAAACCATATGTGTTTTGTTGGTGCCCTCGTTTCATTGACTTCAGTTCTTTAAAAAAACTTTCTGGATTCATTTTTCTGGTGATTAGTTTCCATATCTTTGATTATATTACTCATATATTCTCGAACTATTTTTGTAGCCTCTTTACATTCATTTCTATATCGCTCTTCCTTTTGGATGTTGTTGATGTCATTTAACCATAAATGTCTGGCATTCTTTTTCCTAATGACTGCTTCTTCACATTTTTGATTGAACCATCTGTTCTTTCTATGCGTGGTTAACAAACCGAGACATTCTTCTGCGGTAGATTGAATTGTATTCTTGATGTTCAACCAAGTTTGGTCAACCCTTTCCTCCAACAGGTTTTGCAGAGTTTCAAGTTTACATTTTATTTTATATGCAAATTTCTCTTTGACTGTAATTTCTTGTAGTTTTTCTCTGTTATATGTTGGGTGTAATCTTTGTAATTTAGTATAGAAAGCTCTCTTAAGTTTTATTTTAAATTTTGCTCCAACGAGGAAGTTGTCGCTGTGGCACTCAGCTCCTCTATGACTTGTAACTTGTTATATGTTTGATGCATTTCTGTTGTTAATTAAAATGTCATCTATTTGATTATAGGTTCTCTTGTCACATGATTTCCAAGTTTGTTTGTGTATATCCTTTCTTCGTAGTTTGGTACTGCTAATCTGCAGTCCTTGATCTGCCAGGTTGATGACTCTCCATCCATTATCATTTGAAGTTGTATGTAGGCTTTCCATACTGGCCACTTTTTTTATCAGTTTTGTATCTCTACCTATTTGTGCATTGAAGTCTCCCAGCACAATCAGGATGTCCTGTTTGGGGGTTTCTTCTATGACATCTTCCAAATCATTATAAAAGTCTTCTTTAATGTCATCTTCTTTCTCTTCAGTAGGTGCATGTACATTAATCATTGTTATATTTTTCCATTTACCTTTTATTCGTAATTTACTAATTCTGTCATTAACAGCTTTAAAGTTTAGAACGTACCCCAATAACTCTTTTTTGATGACAAAACTTGTTCCTAATTCATGTTTATTTTGGGTGTTTCCTCCATATATTACAATCATTCCATTTTGCTCTAAAGTACCCTCTCCTGGCCACCTTATTTCTTGAATTGCTGTTATATCCATTTGATATTCAACCAGCACCCAGGTTAGTTTTTCAGCCGCTCCATCTCGATATAGTGTCCGTACATTCCATGTTCCAAATCTCAAGAGTCATTTAACGTTCCGAGGTCGTTGTCCAAATAAGTCATTCCGAATTCGAGGCTTATGTATCTGTTTCGTACCAAAATAGTTTTTACAAATGTGGGGATGTTAACCCCACGCCTCAACCTCCAATCTGGAGGACCAGGGTGTTTCTCTTTGTATGTTCTCTACCCTTTGACCTGTCCGGCTTGGGAGGCCCTGCTGGTAGCTACGCTACCGTCGGCATAGCTCTCAGGGTCATTGAGAAACTCAAGCTTCCCCAACACGACAAAGTGGAAACACCATCGGGGGAGATCTGATGGGAGATGCCTTGAAGAAATTAGAACAAAAATTGTCATTGCGAAGGTAGCCTTTTGCAAGATAAATAATATACTGATCAATAAAATGATATCAATTGAAACGAGAGAAAGAGTGTTGAAGTGCTACATAGAAATGCACTTTTGTATGGATGTGAAGCGTGGACAATGACCAGACAAGCTGAAAAACACTTGATGGCTGTGGAAATGTGATTTCTGAGTAAATGCAACAAATACCATGGACAGACAGAAAAAAACGAATGAACAAGTCCTTCAAGAAACAAATGAAGATCGCAAACTGATCAGAGACATTAGACGTAGACAGTCAAATTATTTTGGGCAAGTTATGAGAAGAAATGAATTGGAGAACTTGGTGACATCTCGCACGATGGAAGGGAAGAGACCTAAGGAAAACTGAGAAGTAAATACCTGGATAGCTTGGTCACGTGGCATGGCCAAGACAACAACAATAATAACAAAACTTTATTTTCAAAGGGTTAAGACAGGAACACGGAGCTGGTGATCGAGTGAGATGGCAGAACATGACCGTCCACGCTTATCTGCATGGCACATGATGGATGGATTAGTGATCCCTATTAGTGTTCCCCATTACTGCTCCCCATAAGTGCTCTCCATTAGTACTCCACGTGTGTGCTCCTCATTAGTGCTCCCCATTAGTGCTCCATATTAGTACTCCACATTAGTACTCCACATTAGTGCTCCACATTAGTACTCCACATTAGTGCTCCACATTAGTACTCCAATTAGTGCTCCCCATTAGTGCTCCACAATAGTACTCCACATTAGTACCCCACAATAGTGCTCCCCATTAGTACTACACATTAATACTCCATATTAGTGCTCCCCATTAGTGCTCCACATTAGTACTCCACATTAATGATCCCCATTAGTGCTCCTCATTAGTGCTCCTCATTAGTACTCCACATTAATACTCCACAGTAGTACTCCACATTAGTGCTCCATGTTAGTGCTCCACTTAGTTCTCCCCATTAGTGCCCCGCACTAGTTCCCCCATTAGTGCTCTACATTAATGCTCCAAATTGGCGCTCCACATTAGTGCCCCATGTCAGTGTTCCACTTAGTGCTCGCAATTAGTGATCCCCATTAGTGATCCACGTTAGTGCTCCTATTAGTGCTCCACATTAGTGCTACTACTACTACTACTACTACTACTACTACTACTACTACTACTACTACTACTACTACTACTACTACTTCGAATACTACCACTAGAACTATAATAATAATTACTATTATTATATTTAATCAGCTTATAATCTTGAGCACAATAGTGCATCCTATTAGTGCTCCCCATTAATGCTCCACACTATTGCTCCCCATTAGTGATCCCATTAGTGCTCAAATCATGTGATAAGAGTCTGTGAGACCCATTCGATGCAGGCGTGCTCTGAGTCCACAATTCCGTATTTAAAGGCTCAAGAATCGGGTTGGCTGGTATCTGCCAAACGTATTAGTATTGTTGTGGTCTGTTTTATAGGTTTCACGCAAATTAAGTTGGCCAGAACTGTAGAGGTTGACAGGCCTACATAGCATATTGTCAAACACACAAAAAGATTGTCTAACAAACAAAAAGATATTCTAACACACACACACACACACACACACACACACACACACACACACACACACACTAGTATTGTCTAACACACATATAATGTCTAACGCACACACAGATTGTTAGATACACACACAGATTGTCAAACAGACACACACAGAATGTCTAACGCACACACAGATCCAATGAACCAGCCATAAACGTATAGTATATATGACATATGAATCAGTTGACAGAAAATATATATTTCGGATTAATATTCTCTTGTGAGCCTACATTGACACAAATAGCATTAACGCAGAACGATATTAAGTACAATATGTAAACAATTCACAGACAATGACATACACTTAAGACTTACCACTATATAAGCTTATAAACGGTCGACTCCTCGGTTTATAAGCTGATTAAATATAACAATAGTAATTATTATTATAGTTCTAGTGGTAGTATTCGTAGTAGTAGTAGTAGTAGTATTCGTAGTAGTAGTAGTAGTAGTAGTAGTAGTAGTAGTAGTAGTAGTAGTAGTAGTAGTAGTAGTAGTAGTAGTAGTAGTAGTAGAAGTAGTAGTAGTAGTAGGAATAGTAGTAGCAGTAGTAGTAGTAGTAGTAGTAGTAGTAGTAGTAGTAGTAGTAGTAGTAGTAGTAGTAGTAGTAGTAGTAGTAGTAGAAGTAGTAGTAGCTGTAAAGGTAGTAGTAGTAGTAGTAGTAGTAGTAGTAGTAGTAGTAGTAGTAGTAGTAGTAGTAGTAGTAGTAATAGTAGTAGTAGTAGTAGTAGTAGTAGTAGTAGTAGTAGTAGTAGTAGTAGTAGTAGTAGTAGTAGTAGTAGTAGTAGTAGTAGTAGTAGTAGTAGTAGTAGTAGTAGTAGTAGTAGTAGTAGTAGTAGTAGTGGCAACACTTATAAATAATTAATAATCTCATGTATGGTAATAATCATAGAATAATTTTGATTTCCAAATCCCATGGAAGGCCCCAAGTGTTAATTTTCAGTTTGATGCATTGACGTTTGGGTTATATGGCTGTGAATATGACTTGCATCTGTCGAAGTGAGAATGCTGCAGAGATTACCCTCCCGATCCGGTAACTGAGTACTGTATCGTGGGAACTATGTTGCAGAGATCTAATTCCTCTCCCAAAGCGTGGAAACCATCTTGGTATGCAAGGCCGGTATCGGAACGCGACGTCTGCAGTGAACGTTAGACAGAATGGAGACGCAGTCTGAGGGCCAGCTTCCCTCGGTTGATATGCTCCAGTCTTGGCTAATGTTATTTCTGATCCTAGTCTCGTGATCTTGGTGACTTGATAAGTAAACCAGAGCTCTAACACAACCACAAATCAGGGAAACCAGAAATTATATGCTAGACTTATTTTTCCAGATTACTTTGTCCTTTATTCTTGTTTTTGCGCGGTTCTTCCACATAGTCCATTGGGCTATGAAATCTCCTCTTGTAGTTATTCGTATGTAATCTTTATCTACAAAACCAACTCTATCCACATTCGTTTTACCAAGAAACATCGAGCCATCATTCTTGTGATTTAGTCTCAATCATCTTTGTTTCCCTCCCACTTTGTTGTTGTTGTTGTTGTTGTTGTTGTTGTTGTTGTTGTTGTTGTTGATGTTGTTGCTGTTGTTGCTGTTGTGCGATCGCTCGTTTAATACTCACGCGTAGTCCCTACTACTTCTAGTGCACTGGACTAATTTTTGCGTGTGGATTATCTTTCGCTATTGCCAGTGGCCCTTGTCATTGGGCGAGCCCACTCCGACTTCTGAGGTATTTGCAATTTATGTCCCCAAGTCAAGGACGAGAAGTCAACATTTTAGTCCAACTACCAGGTTAGGGGTTGAACCCGCTATTTCGGCATCAGCACACCGGGTGTTTAAGAACGAGTGCTCTTGTGCATTCGGCCATGATACCTACGTCTTTTCCCTATGGATTGTTACGGAGACCTAATTATTGAGACCTCCCATCAAGTGTGTTTATCCTGCATCTGGTCGTGTGTGTAGGACAGGAGGGCAGCGACATCACGAAAGTCCAGAATGATCAGATCCACAACTGGTGTACATTGAGTCCCATTTTTGATGGAAGCTAGTGTTGCCTTCGTAGATCAGTCCTCAGATTAAATCATACAGAAGACAAAAGACATCCCTGCTGCCTCATGTTCGTAGTTCGAACTTATCCATTAGCTTTCCCTCATGAAGAACTCTGTATTTCATATTATCCTTTATCGACATCATTAAATGATTCAGTGCCAAAAGAAAAGAAGTTATTGTCCAAGAATGGTACACAAACAGATGAAAAGATATTATAATGTAAATACACGGGAGAGGTGGTCGTACACTTGTGAGACTAGATGGAGAAGTCGAGGGGAGCAGATTGCGAGACCGTATGTGGAAAGAATGCTATTGCAGGGGATCGGCAGGGGTTGTGGAAGAATCTAAAAACTGTGAGGGAAGACCATGAGAACTTGCAATCAGATAGCAGTGAGAACGATTAGTAGTATGACTCTTCACTAGCTGTTGAACGACGGGGCGGAGCACTTATGGGGATGTCCTGAGTGCAGTGATGTCGGTCTTGGCTCAACTTAACTCAACTGAACTATAAAGTAAATTCACATTTACTGAGAATGGAAATTGTGGAAGATACCACGAAACAAAACCAATAACACAGTGACCATTATTTGGCGATAATATCGCCATACTGTCTAAATGAGAGATCACATTTGGCGACATATTATATACTTCGGACACTGAATCAACTAAGTGACTGATCTTCTGAGGGATCTCATAGTGGCTCATCAGTGTCAAGTATTAAATGCCTTGAAATGATCTACAAAGCAGATATGTTAATCCGTTTCTATTTACGCGGCCTTCGGTTAATTTTCTCCTATCGTGTTTAACATTGGTGTTTACCCTTTACCAGAAGAAATCCGTATTGTTGCACTCCTATTTCAGTCGTATTTGGCAGTTAATTGCCATCACAATACTTCTCTATATTTGTTTTGTATGACTCCTGAAACTAAGTGTGCTATGTTCTACGCAGACTTGCGATCTGATCAATGTAAATTTGAGGCTAGCACCATATGCGCGATGCACCACAAGGCGTGTAATGGGGTCCTTTACTAAAAGGTTTTTTTTTGTTTTTGTTATTTTTGTTTTTGTTTATTTTTGTGTGTGTTATTATTTTTTTTTATTTTATTTTTTTTTTTTTTTTTTGGGGGGGGGGGGGGGGGTGTTTGCTGAATGCCGTTTTTGCTCTTTATGCTCTTACAAAAGACTATTCATCTAAACGAACTGCACTCTGAAACACGTAAAGAGCTTCAAGGTATTCAAGGAAGTGTAATATCATTACAAGGCAAATCAGAGGACGAGATCAAGAATTGTTACAAATCAACTCGTCGGACAAATGGCACTAATAGTTATGCAGGGAGGATATCCCTAGGGTTTCAGAACCAAAATCCGACGCTCCTGAAAGTACTTTCCTTTATAATCTATATAAATGACATCACAAACAGGCTCCTGAACTGGGTGTAGAATTCATATTTTCGCGGGTAAAGAACTGACAACTGCTTCCGGTCATCGTAACTAAGGAGTCGTGTTGATGGGGTGGTGGAAGTATACTCGGGTCTATCGTTTCGTTCGACTGGTCGGGTTGTGTAGTGTGGTTATCTTGTCCACCGATTAGCTAAGGTGTTGGGAAGTAAAAGTGGGTGCCGTGTGGTCGAGTGAACCCGTCGTCGTCGTATCAGCAGCGTACCGCTCCACTACTCCGTCGTCGTCATCGTCGCACCGGGTCATCTGCGCACGTCGTACCGGGTCATTAGCGCACTGGACGAGCAAGCGTGGGTTATTATACCGAGTAGCAGTGACGGGCGTGACTGGGTAGTGACTCGCCTGGACCCGAGACACCTTAAATCTTTCCTCGCATGTCTCCTCTTCCTGCACTTTCCACCTCCTCTTTACTCCTCCTCTACTTCCTTCCTCCTCAGGCTTTCTTTCACCTCCTCCTCCCTCCTCCTCTGCTTCCTTCTTTCTCCGGTAACCCTTCTTCTCTTACCTCCTCCTCTTTCTCTCCCTCTCCAACTCTCTTTATCGTTCTCTCTCCCTCCTTCTTTGTCTCTCTCTCCGTCTCCCAATCTCTCTTTGTCGTTCTCTGTCGCTCTCCCTGCCTCCCTCTCTCCCTCTACCACTCTCTTTGTCATTTTCTCTCTCTCTCTCTCTCTCTCT
>JACEFZ010027550.1:77500-200000 GCA_014155875.1 Cepaea nemoralis | reverse complement strand
TCCTTGTAACTATGTTACCTTGTATATCATAACAATGTAAACCCTAACAATGTAACTTATGTGTGTAAATATTAATTCTTGGTAACGTAAATATTACTTTCCCGATACGTTAATAATTTATTTAATCTAATTTGCACTCTCCTATTTACATTTAACCATGTACATCATAATCCCTGTATTGATATAAATCTGTATATGTATAAGACAATGCAACTCTCTGTGTGATTTTTAACGCATCATACTTTACGATTTTCCTAAGGGCTAACATGTTGACTATTTATTTATTTTTACCCTACGTAACATTTAAATGTGAATAGACATGATGTTTAAACTGTGAATGGAACATGTATCTGACCTAATAATTAAAAATAATAAGAAATAAAATAACACCAGCAATCGGTGATGAGCGGTGTGTATTTGTGGAAGGTAAAAGCACAAACAACTGTATATGCAACTTGAGAACATTACCAGAAAGAATGAATGCAATGTCATTGGCACCTTTCCGTCTTGGCAGACGATAGTTTGGTACACTGTGCTTCAAAAAGGCTTAATAACTACGATCCATGGCGGTGGCGAGTGTGGCTGGTAAGGCCAATTCTTGCTGCAAATGTTTGCCCACAGCAGGTGCATGTGAAAACATGGTCACTTCCACCATTTTGCACCATCTTACGTCTCTCACGCTCTGTGTGTGATGAACTTGGATTTATATGTGTGGTTTATTGAGTAGACTAAAGATTTTGATAAGGTGACACAAGAAGACGTGTTCATGATAATGGAAATGTTAAACATTGATGGTAAAGATCCGATAATAATAAAGATTTTTACAACTTTGTATCAATTAGTAATCAGGATATACCGGTGTTATGGCGACTCTGTATCATACGATTTTTCTTAATTTAGCCAATTGTCCTAATATACCCACCATATTTCCTTGTTTGGTAGATATGTTTTCTATATATATATCCTAATAACATATCCTAATAATGCCGTTCTCTCCAGCATTTCCTTTCTATCCACCATCTCTAACATGTCCTGTCCTTCCAAAATTACACTCCAATATTCTTAAAAGTTAACTTACTTTCCAATATTTTCTAATATTATCTTTCTCTCCAACATTCCCTTACATTAGCTTTCTTTCTAATATTCCCTAACAGTACCTTTCTTGTCAACATACCATAACATTACCTTTCTCTTCAATATTCCATTTTTATTCAACATTTTCTAACATTACCTGTATGTGCAAAATCACCCCACGTTGTTTCATGTAGCCCTGTAGTGATTTGGATATGGGCTCTGCGCCGCCCGCGTTTACTCTCCGAGATATTATCTGTGTGAGAACCATGGGAAAATAGTGTTTATAGTTCCAAATGTTTATTATATATTTACTGGACGACCCGGCCCCGCTTCACCTCAGCTCCTGGCGGGGAGCGTCTCATTGAATTCATATAAGTAGTCATTATACATTCAAATACATTTCTCTAAGCGCACAGAGTACGCGTTCGACTGGGCCCTCACAGCTAATTTATTGATATGTGAAATGGAAATAGACGGGAAAATTATTAATCAAGTGGAACATGTTAAATACCTAGGGGCCTTCATAACATTAGACGGGAGGTCCACAACAGAGATTTAGAGCAGAATAGGGCAAGCAAAATCTGCATTTCTAATTTATTAAAAGTATCGTATTCAATAATTCAGTATAATTTGATGTATGAAAGAAAGTGCTGAAGTGCTATATGGAACCTGTTTTGCTGTATGGCAGTGAATATTGGAATATCAATGGATAAATTAGAAAGAAACTGGAAGCATCAGAGATGTTGTTCCTAAGACAAATGTTGCGAATCGCTTGGACTGCCAGAGTGACTAACAACGACTGCCCAAAAGAGGTTAATGAAACTAGAACATTATATACAACAATAAGAAAGAGACAAACGGCTTTCTTTGGTCATGTGATGAGAAGAGAGGCGTTGGAGAACATCGTTACAACTGGAAAGATCAAGGGGAAGAGAGGCAGAGGCCGACCAAGAGAAATGATGCTGGATGTGTTGAGACGGTGGCATGGAGGAATATCAGCAACATAGTTGATCCAGAACACCAAAAACCAAGATATGGGGAGAGACATGAGCGCCTACGCCAGATGGCATGGCATTTGATGATTATGGTAACTTTCCACTGAAAACAATTATTTCATTTTACAATGATTATAAATGTTCGTTATACCCTTTTATTACAGCTTATAATGTGCACGGTGCTCTTAAAAACGTGGATATAATTAACAATGTAATCTATAACAATACAATACGTTATTATAGATATATATTATGTGGCGAATCTTCAGGTTCTCTTAGAGTTAAACATGTGCTAGGAATTATACCAGAATCAAAACGTGCTCGATTCTCTACCTTTCCATCCATCCATCATGTGCCATGTCGGTAAGAGTGGGCGGTCATGTTCTGCCATCCCACTCGATCACCAGAGTCGTGGATCAGCTCCGTGTTCCTGTCTTGACAATGCCACGTGGCCAAGCCATCCAGGTATTTACTTCTCGGTATTCCCCTTGATCTCTTCCCTTCGATCTTGCCAGTCGTCACCAAGTTCTTCAATTCATTTGTTCTCATAACATGCCCAAAAAATTTTGACTGTCTACGTCTAATGACTCTAATCATTTTACCATCTTCATTTGTTTCTTGAAGGAATTGTTCATTTGTTTTATGGTTAGATCAACAAGTAGTATAATGTACAATTCCATACACTGAAAATTTAAATTGCGGAAGATACCGCGAAACAAAACAAGCAACACGATTACGCTGTATATCATCTATCTATCCAAATGGGAGGTTACAATTGGCCATATATTATCATCTGTCGGCACTGTATCAGTTAGGTTAATGATAATCTGAGGAATCTCATAGTGCCTCATCAGTTTCCAGTATTAAATGTCTTGGAGTGATCTACAAAGCACACTACATAAATCTGTCTCAATTTAAACGACCTTCAATTAGTGTTCTCGTATTGTGTATAACCGTGTTTTTATCCATTCCCTGAACACACCCACATCGTTGCTTTCCCATTTCCATCTTATTAGGTTTTTATTTGCCCTCACGATAATTATTTGTATTCGTCTTGCAATGACTCCTGAAACTAATTGTTCTATGTTCAACGCAGACTTGCGATCTGCTCTATGTAAATCTGACGCTGGCACCATATACTCCATGCACCCAGATACGTATAAAAGGATCCATTACTTAAATTTTTAAACGAGGGTCCATTTTGCTTTTTTGTATTCTTTTAAAATACTATTAATCTAAACCAAAAGCCCGCCTGTCCTTCTAACATTACAATCCAACATTTTCAAAAGATAACTTTCTTTCAAACATGTCCTAATATTATTTTTCTCTCAAACATTCCCTTACATTAGTTATCTAGTCAATGTTCCCTAACAATATCTTTTATTGCCAACATTCAATAACATTACCTTGCTCTCTAACTGTAACCATCTTTCCAACATTTCATAACATTACAATTCTCTCAAACCTTCTCAAGCGTTAACATTCTTTCCAGCTTTTCTTAATATTACGTCGTTTCTGTCCAATACTTTCAAACATTACCTGTCTGTCCAACATCATCTTTGCTTGTATATTGAAATGTAGCTTTTGGAATAGAGCCACTGCTCGGTGTGCATTTACTCCCTGTGTGAGAACCATGGGGAAATATTTGTGTTTGAATTACTTATTAAAATTCACTAAGGGAAATATAGTTTATATTTCCAAATGTTTATCTATTTGGTTTACTGTTCGCTTGATTTGAACTCAAGTATAATCAATGCACGTCCTACTACTTCTAGTGCACTAGGCTGATTTGTGCGCGGTGGTTTAGCTTTCCCTTTTACCAGTGCTCCCCGCCAGCAGGTTAACCCATTCCAAATGTGTGTGATGGTATACATTCCACTGAAAACATTGTTCCAGTTTACGCTGATTATAAACGTTAGGTATCCCCATTTATTGCAACTTATAATGTGCGCAATGTTCTTAACAGCGTAGATATCATTAAACAATTTAATATATAACAATACAATAAGTAATTACAGATGAATATTATGTTCCAAATCTTCACGTTCTTTAAGAGTTAAACATTTCCTGAAAATTGTTCATCTCAGAATCAACAAGTGAATGATTCTCTCCCTTTATTGTTCTCAATTTCCGAAAACCTGACTAAATACTGCTCTTTTACTTCTACAACCCCTTTGTAGGGGTTTGGATTTTTTTATACGTGTGTCAATTCTTTTTATTTACTGAAGAAATTATATTAGCATATATCAGCACATTCTTTGTTCCAAATCCCAGTGTCTTATGTATATTTGTTTTACATTAAACCAAGCAAAGTGTGCTTTCTTCTTATTCTTTTTTCTTTCAACGGGAGAGCTGTCACAAACAATTATGTTTCTCAAAGATATCTATTGGGCAACCCTTTGTGGCCACTAAGACAATGCATACATAAACACACATGTATTGTTTGACGCTAATAAAAATAATCTCTACTTCTTTCTTCTGTTTCTATGTGTGTAGGGGGGTACGGGGTGTCAGGCATTGGTAGCACCTTTGGTAAGGATGGCTCTCATGTCCTTTCAGGACCCATCCCCCGACTGGTCCAAGTCTGACACCCAGCTCGTGCCTGTGGCTCCTAGTAGCTGTCAGCATGCGACAGCGGCCACCCCCCGGGCAACAGCTGTGAGAGGCTGGCTAAACCAGGCATGGGTATCCGATTTGGTGTCAAACCAAGAGTTAAACTAGGGTATGCCTACCCAGCATGTGAAGACAGGATTCGGCAGACTGCGCGGAAGAATTCATTCTTGATTCAACGGGCAAGACGGCGTCTACCTGCAAAGCGTTGTGGAACGTAATGAGCACGGCCTCACAGCCCATCTCGATCAAGGTCTTCTTTCCGAGAGCCAGTGTGGCTTCAGAAAAGAACGTGGAACTGTTGACATGATTTTCGCTGCAAGGCAGCTGCAAGAGAAATGTCAGGAACAGAACTGCGAAATGTTCTCCACTTTCATTGACCTTACCAAGGCTTTTGATACAGTCAGCAGAGAAGGACTGTGGAAGATTATGGCAAAATATGGCTGTCCACGAAAGTTTGTCCAAATAGTGCGGCTATTTCATGACGGCATGCAGGCAAGAGTACAGGAAAATGGTGAACTGTCTGAACCCTTTCCTGTCACCAATGGAGTGAAGCAAGGATGTGTCCTGGCACCAACACTGTTCAGCCTCATGTTTTCAGCCATGTTGATGAATGCCTTCGAGAACGACGACACTGGAATAGACATCAACTACCGTATGGATGGAAAGTTATTCAATCTCAAAAGGCTGAAAGCTAAAACCAAAATTAACAGCGGCACTGTCAGAGAGCTCCTGTTTGCTGATGATTGCGCTCTATACGCCAACTCAGAGGCGGACATGCAACATAATGTTTCAGCTTTCTCACATGCCTGTGCCGACTTTGGGCTCAATATCAACTTGGAGAAGACTGTAGTTATGTACCAGCCAGCTCCAGGGAATAATCACACTGTGCCGAATATCAAAGTGAATGATCATAGACTAAGTGTTGTGGACAAATTCACCTATCTTGGCAGCACCGTGTCACAAGCTGCCACAATCGATGACGAAGTGAATGCAAGAATCTCCAAGGCCAGTGCAGCCTTTGGCAGACTGTACAAGAATGTATGGGACAGAACTGGAATAAGCCTGCAAACAAAGCTAAAAGTCTACAAAGCAGTTGCATTATCCACACTGCTATATGCTTGTGAAACCTGGACTGTTTATCAGCGACACGCTAGGAAATTAAACCACTTCCACACAGTCTGCCTAAGGAAGCTCCTGAAGATTAAATGGCAAGACAAGATTCCAGACACTGAAGTCCTAGAAAGAGCATCCATGCCCAGTATCCACACTATACTGATGAAGAATCAGATTCGCTGGGCTGGTCACTTGACTCGCATGCCAGATCACAGGCTCCCTAAACGAATTTTCTACAGCGAACTGCGTTGTGGTAAACGCTCCCAAGGTGGCCAGAGGAAACGTTTTAAAGAAACTCTGAAAATTTCACTGAATGCTTTTGGAATTCATCATGACACCTAGGAGGCTGCAGCCAGAGACCGAAATTCGTGGCGTGCATCATTGCACAAAGGTGCAGTCATATGTGAGGCAACCAGGACTGCAAGAGCTGTGAAGAAAAGGCAGGACAGAAAAAACACTGCAGGAAATCCTCCTCCAGAGACGTCAAGCATTCTTTGCCCACATTGTCAAAGAACATTTCGAGCCAAAATAGGCCTTATCAGCCATCTTAGAACCCACGGCCTCACACCTTCAACCCCACTGGATGAAATGAATGGTCATCATCATTCTTGATGGACAAACAACAACATGTGTGTCAAACAATACATGAGTGTTTATTTATGATCTATACTTCTCAACGATCAGTATCTCCGACATCGGCACGCATTTTTTAGAGTTTGCTCCAACTTTATAACAGGCTCTGGGGCGAAGAGTTTAGAATTCGTAATCCCACAGACCACTTTCGAAACACAGCTGCGTGCGATTTGGAAGGAGACAGCCTTGCGATGATTTCCTATTCAAAATGCATGATTTCTGGTCGCTCAGAAAGGAATGGCAAACTACTGAACGTACACTTGCCAAGAAATCACTAAACAGCCACAAAATGCTGGGTTTGACTGCACCGTCCTGTACAGGATATGCAACCAACTAACCCTCTTTATAGATTCCATTACATTAACTCTTTCGCTACCAAGGGCCCATCTGGTGCCACATTGGATCCGCTGTGGTGGCAATTGGTACTTTTATTGCCACAAAATGATCAGTGGTTTATTTGATTCATTTCTGCTCCATTTCGGAATTTTAAGTTACAGTAAACTGAAAATTCGCACAGCAGAAAGATAGCTACGTCATGATTGTGTCGTCAAACATTCGTTAACATTGGATTTTTGTGTATTTTCAGTTTTAAAGTTGTTTATTTTGGTTTTTCACAATGGAAACGCCCACGAGTTTGCGTCCACGTAGTATGACTTGAGATCAAGCTAGATTATTGTTTATAACTGTTTTAAACAATAGTGATTCCGATATTAGTGATTCAGACAGCAGTTTTATATGTGAATGTAAAGTTTTAGCACGTGGTGATAAAGATACTACTACTAGTGGAACTTCGTCTTCAGCTGAGGTGTCTGACAATCAATGTCCATCTGACAATGAATGTCAGGGTGTCACAATCACTTCTCAGCGCAAAGGAAAGCAAACAGTACAAAATAAGAATAAAACTGGAGGAAAAAAACTTGAATTTACAAGCTTCTGTAGAGCGTGATGCACCTATCCCATCATCATCGACATGGCAAGATGTTCAGAAGGGGAAACAAAACCGAAGTTTGAGTTTCGTCCTCGAAGATCTCACGTCAACTCTAAACTTTATCAACTGCAAACACCTATGGATTTTCTCAAAGTATTTTTTGATGATGACATAGTGGATTGTTTAATTAAAAATGTAAACAAATATAAGAAAAAGATATTGATGCAGAACACTCCTAAAAGAAAACATTCTAGTCTGTTATCCTGGACCCCACTCACGAAGCACGAATGGCTAAAGTTTACGTCTGTCATTATTGCTATGGGACTTGATCCAACACCATCTATCAAAGACTACTGGTGTACAAGTGCACATTTATATACTCCTTGGTATGCCACTATGTTTCCCAGGAATCGATTTGAATCTATTTATCACACCATGTTTCACAGCAGGTGCAAAAACAAAAAAAAAAAAAAAACTGTCATTGAAGGATTTCAAGCAAAGTTTACTTGAAAGTGCACATCGCGCAGCAGCTCAGATTATTCCTGAAATGTTGACACTCTGCGTGCCAAATAATTTCAAAAAGTCTGTTCAGGAAATTGACAGGAGCCAAGCATTTAATAGAATTTATCGGTGTCAATAGAGACTGTGTTTTTTGCAGCGCTCGAACTAAACGACACATATCATCTTTTGTTTGCTCCGGATGCACTAATAGACCACACTTGTGCCCCAAAGTTTGCTTTGCAGCCTATCACAAATAGACTGCCACATATTGCAAATAAAAATAAACATCCTACATTCAATATGCCAAACAGAGAAAGGAGGAAAAAAACTGTTATTGAAGGATTTCAAGCAAAGTTTAATTGAAAGTGCACATCGCGAAGCAGCTCAGATTATTCCTGAAACTTCTTTTCGGAGCAATTGTGTTCATATTTTAGAAAAGTGGTGTTTGTTCAGTAAATTCAACAGGATTAGCAGTGATTTACCAGTGATCAGGATAACAACGCCCCTTGGTAAGTGCAATGTTTTCATCATTTTTACCTCTATTTTTCAAATTATTTTAAAAATTATTTTATATTATATAATATATACTATGTTTATATATGAGATCAATACCAACATATTCATGGTGCAATCCCCTTTATTTTGATATATAATACAACATTTCTGCTACAATTTTAACCATTTTTATAAAAGTATTGTGACACTCCCCTACTTACAGTTGTCTGCCATTATTTTTTTTCATTTTGTGTGAAAAAGACCAAAACTTCCTTTTAGATAATTTTAATGAGCAATACTGTTTATACTGTTGAAGACAAGTGGTGTTTGTTTGATTATTCAGTAAATTAAACATGATTAGCAGTATAGGAGTGTAGAAAACACCTTATAAGTGCAATGTTTACATTATTTTTACCTCTTTTTGTCCAATTATTTTACAAATTATATTATTATTTTTATTATATTTACAACCTAAAGCAATAAATCCATTACCAACATATTCCTTGTGCAATCCCCTTTATTTTGAAATATAATACAACATTGCTGCTACAATTTTAACCATTTTCATAACATTATTGTGACATACCCCAACTAACAGTTTTCTGTTATTATTACACCTCTCATTATTGTCATAATATTTGTAACCTATCAATTAATTATTAACACTGTCATGTTCATTGTGCAATTCTCTTTAATTTGATATGTAATACAATAGATCTACTACCATTTTAACCATTTTAAAATCATTATTGTAACACATCTCTACTTCCAATTTTCTGCCATAAATTTCTGTTTGGTCACAGCCCAATTTTTGTTTGGTAGTGAAAGAATTAGAGGCCTTTTATGGTTTCTGGGGTATTTGCAAATTTACGTCTCCAAGCCAAGGGCGCGAAGTGAAAATTTTTGTCCAACTGACCCGGTACATTGGTTAAAACCGCTATTTCGGCGTCAGCGCACCACATGTTTAAAAACGATTGCTATTATTCATTCGGCCATCCTATCCTCCGTCTTCTCCCCATGGGGTGTTAGACCTAATTATTGAGACCTCCCATCAAGTGTGTTTATCCTGCATCTGATTCTGTGTGTAGGTCAGTAAAGCAGCGTCGTCAGCCAAGCCCAGACCATTCAAATGCTCTGTCGGAGTTCATTGAATTCCATTTCTGATGGTAGCAAATGTTGCCTTCCTAATCCAGCCCACTGGATAAATTATACAGAAGACAAAAGGCATCCCTGCTGCATTCTTGGTCTTATTCCAAACTTATCCATTAGTTCTCCTTCATGTAGAACTCTGTATTTCATATCCCCATTTGTCGACATCATAAACTGATTCAGTTCCAAACAAACAGAATATTTGGACGAGACATCGGTCACAAACGGATGAACAAGTATTATAATGTATGTTTCCATTCACTGAGAATTGAAATCGCGGAACGAAACAAATAGCCCGATGATCATATTATGGGAATATATCATCCTTCTGTCCAAATAGGAGGTCACACTTGGCGATATATTTTCTTTCGGCATTGTATCAGTTAAATAAATGATCTTCTGAGGGATCACAAAGTACCTCATAAGTTTCCAGTATAAATGTCTTGGAGTGATCTACAAAGCACATATATAAATCTGTCTCCATTTATGGTGTCTTCAATTAATGTTCTCGTATCGTGTATAACATTGTTGTTACCCTTTACCTAAACAAACCCGGATAGTTGCTTTCCTATTCCTGTCTTATTAGGCTTCAAATTTCCCTCATGATGCTTCTCTGTATTTGTCTTGCAATGACTCCTGAAATTAATTGTTCTATGCCAAACGCAGACTTGCGATCAACTCTATTTAAATCTGACGTAGGCACCATATACTTCAATCACCCAAAGGCGTGTAAAAGCGTTCATTACTTTTTTTTTTTTTTTTTTTTTTATTTTTAAAATGAAGGCTCTGTTTACTTTATGTATTCTTGCCAAAGACTATTCATCTAAGCCAACCCCCCGCCTATCCTTCAAAACGTACATTCCAACATTCTCAAAAGTTGACTTTCTTTCCAACATTTCCTAATATTACATTTCTCTCAAACATTCCCTTACATTAGTTTTCTATTCAATGTTCCCTAACAGTTTCTTTATTGCCAACATTCCGTAAAATTACCTTTCTCTCCAACTTTTATAGTTGTTTCCAACTATTCGTAACATTACCATTCTCTCAAAGATTCTCTAGGGTTAACTTTCTTTCTAGAATTTCTTAATATTACCATTCTTTCCAACATTTTTCTATTCAACGTTTTCAAACATTACCTGTCTGACCAACATCATCGTTCCTTTTATCTTGCAATGTAGTTTTTGGAATAGCCCCACTGCTCGGCGTGCATTTACTCCCTGTGTGAGAACAATGGGGAAATATTAATGCTTGAAGTCGTTATTCACATTAACTACGCGGAAATATTGTGTATATTTCCAAATGTTTATTTATTTTTATTTGCTCTCTTTGAAGTCAAGTATTATCCATACACGTGTTACTACCTCTAGTGCACATGATTGATATGTGCGTGTAGATTAGCTTTCTCTATTACCTGTGTTCCCCGCCATCAGGTTAACCCATTCCAAATGTGTTTTATTTTATTCCTTCCACTGAAAACATTGTTTCATTTTAGTGATTATACAAGTTAGTTATCCCATTTAAACAACTTATACCATACATGCTGCTCTTAACAAAGTAGATACAATTAACAATTTAATCCGTAACAATGAAATAAGTTATTATAGATGCATATTATGTGTCAAAACTTAACGTTCTTTTAGATTTGATCATTTTCTAGGATTTGTTCAAACCAGAATCAAAATGTGTATGGTTCTCTCCCTTTACTATTCTCAAATTCAGAAAGCCTGGATGTATCTACGCTCTTGTACTCCTACATCCCCTGTGTGGGGGTTGTGAATTCGTTACGCCTGTGCCCATTTTATTTAATTATTCAAGAATATATAAACTCTGATATCTGCACTTTTGTTGTTCAAAAGCCCATTGTCTCATTGATATTTGTATTAAGTTAAACAACAGAAGGTTTGCCTTCTCCTTCTTCAATTTTCTTATAAAGGGAGCGCGTCACACTCAGTTATGCTTCTCAAAAATATCAATTGGCCAACCTTTTGCTACCACTAAGACTGTTCATAAATAAACACGCATGTATTGTTTGACGGCTATGTGGCGAAAGGCTTAAAAATGCAATTCTTAATCCCACACACAACCTTTGAAACACAGCTGCGTGCGATTTCGAAGCAGACCCCCTTGCGCTGGTTTCCTATACAAAAAGTATGAGTGCTGGTCCTTCAGAAAGCAATGGCAAACTACTGAACGTGAACGTGACAAGAAATCAGAAATCAGCCAAATAATTATGTTTGACTACAACGTCTTGTAAAGAATATGCATCTAACCCTCTTTATAGATTCCTTCTTTAAGTTTAAGGTTCCTTTGATTGGTTGCCAGTCTTCCTGGTCGAGGTGTTAGCAGCTTACTCCGTAACCCCGAATACTCTCATGGTTGACGTGATCGCACGAGAATTGGAAGCGCTTCGAGTCGCGCCAGTGACTTATGAGAGTATGGAGCTGGTCGCTCAGAAAGCAATGGCAAACTACTGAGTGTAAACTTGCCAAGAATTCAACAATCAGATGAAAGATGCCGATGTCGACAGTGATGTCCTGTAAAGGATATGCAAAACATTTTTTTGAATTGCTGATTTCTTCACCTGACAAGCATGCCAGGGCAGCGGTTATACTTCAAACTATTTGTAAACTCCAACCGCTGTGGGATTTGTAACGTGCACAGCTCGTATAAGGGATATTCTGATTTTCGCAGAACAATCCTTGTAGGGCATGCTCAGGAGTGTGCTTTGATGCTCAACAATTACAAGTGGTTGAGTCTGTGGGATCAATTCGGTGGAGGTATGATGTCAGCCTACAATGTCCTTATATGAGTCTGAAGATTCTGATCTACACGTTTCTGCTAAGCTTATTTATAACGTCGTGCACTGGTCTGCAGTTTTCGTCTTGAACTGAATTCCATGTCTGGTGGTTGTCATTGTTGTCTTCATCCGGTGTCACTTAGTCAGCAAGAGTAATGCAGCTATATAAAGCCAGAGCAAAAAACGAGTTGCACGATTTATTGCCTGACATATTTCGTTGCATCTCGACAAGTGCATACTGCACAGTTATATATCACATGAAAGTATTACTAAAGTATACTTTAGTGAAATAGTTAAAAAAACATTGTCACTGATATTGTTCGGATATGGATAATTTGTTAACCCCACGGTAATCGGAAATTTAACACAAAGCATTTCTGTCTGCACAAAATTGATTGTGACCGTCTAATCTCTCTCTCTCTCTCTCTCTCTCTCTCTCTCTCTCTCTCTCTCTCTCTCACTCTCTCTCTCTCTCTCTCTCTCTATCTCTCTCTCTCTCTCTCGCTCTCTCTCTCTCTCAAATACACACACACACACACCACGCACACACATACACACGCACGCGCACACACACACACACACACATATATATATATATATATATATATATATATATATATATATATATATATATATATATATATATATATATATATATATATGGTGAAGCCAGTCTGTGGCTTCAATATTTAAATTCACAAAGAGATTACATTGCTTTGAATAATTACGCTGACAAACGACAACTCTGTCGCAATCCTGTTCTTAGTCCTCATAAAGAACTCTGCATATGTCTGAATGTTGCCTTAACTAATTTACAGATTTCCTGTAGAATACCATGCTGCTTCATTAATTTTCAAAGAGATTTCCTATAAATGCCGCAGATGACATGTTTATAATGTACAAATCAAATGTTTGTGATTGTATACATTCCAGTGAAAACATTGTTTCATTTTACACTGATTATAAATGTTAGGTATCCCCATTTATTACAATATATAATGTGCGCAATGTTCTTAACAACGTAGATATCATTAAATAATTTAATATATAACAATACAGTAAGTAATTATAGATGGATATTATGCTCCAAATCTTCACGTTCTTTAAGAGTTAAACATTTCCTGAAAATTGTTCATCTCAGAATCAAAACGTGAATGATTCTCTCCCTTTATTGTTCTCAATTTCAGAAAACCTGACCAATGACTTCTCTTTTACATCTACAACCCCTTTGTGGGTGTTTGGATTTTTGTATGCTTGTGTCCATTCTTTTTACTTACTGAAGAAATTATATTAGCATATATCAGCACATTCTTTGTTCCAAATCCCAGTGTCTTATGTATTACAATGTTTTACATTAAACCACGCAAAGTGTTAGTTAGTTAGTCTTTCCTCTTGGGCCTAATGAGGCGCATAGAGCAGAAGTCATGGCTCTCCATCTCCTGCGGTTCGCTGCTACCTGTTGTAGGTCTTGGATGTTCACGCAAAGTGTGCCTTCTTCTTATTCTGTTTTCTTTCGACGGGAGAGCGTCACACACAATTATGTTTCTCAAAAATATCTATTGGGCAACGCTTTGTGGTCACTAAGACAATTCATACATAAACACACATGTATTGTTTGACGCTAATAGAAATAGTCTCTACTTATTTCTTCTGTTTCTATATGTGCCAAACAATACATGAGTGTTTATTTATGATCTATGTTTATAACGATCAGTATCTCCGACATCGGCACGCATTTTTTAGGGTTTGCTCCATGTTTATAACCGGCTCTGTGGCGAAGAGGTCACGAATGCAATTGGTAATCCCGCAGACCACTTTCGAAACACAGCTGCGTGCGATTTGGAAGGAGACCGCCTTGCGATGATTTAATATTATATTCAAAATGCATGATTGCTGGTCGCTCAGAAAGGAATAGCAAACTACTGAACGTGCACTTGCCAAGAAATCACTAAACAGCCACAAAATGCTGGATTTGACTGTAATGTCCTGTACATGATATGCAACAAACTAACCCTCTTTATATATTCCAATGAATGAATCACCGAAAAAACGAGAAGTAGATTGTGAGCTTTACTAAAGCACGACTACAAGAAATAAAATGGACGTTGCGGCCAAAGCCTTCGTCAGCACAGAACATACAAACAAAATTAGACTAACAAATACACGAAAGGCACTACATGAAAATATTAATTTCACTTATCTGTTTTCTTGCTTGCTCGGCTATCCGTGAAAGGAATAAACCGGATGTAATTGTTAACAGGGTCAACTGACTAAAGGTCAGTAAAGCCAGAAGCTCGGGGATTGGCTGAAGCAACCGGTGAGAGAACCTGCGCTGGGGGGAATGGGGGTGCGCCCATGAGAACGAATGGAAAAATATGGATATGTAGAGCACTGTAGCCGACTCTGTGGCGATGTAACGGATGCAGTTCGCAGTTCCACACGCCAAGCTTGAAACGGAGCTGTGGGCGACAAGTTTCAGTCCTCACGCATTTGCCATCATAAAATAGCGCAAGTGCCGTTTGTTCAATAAGCAGTAATAAGCGACTAAACGTAAACTACCCGGGAAGTCATAGAAGGTAAAGATAATGCTGGCTTTGACTACAACGTCCTGTGAAGGACATGCAACTGGCTTATAAGGGGACTATTGGATGGGGAGAGGCAGGGGGCGTTAGGGACTTAAATAAAATTGTGTTGGATATTGAGGCCGTGAGGGGAGAGTGAACCCAACTGGAAGGTGAGACGGTTTCCCAATGTCTTGCGATCGCATTCGTGAGAATTGCACGATTTAATCGCCGTGACCTGTATGTCGGCAACACCACAGTGGTCGGAACTGTTGGAGTGTAGAGGTACCGGTTTCTGGGCACCACTGTTGATATCGGAGAGATGTTGTCTAAATCTGTCCGCCAGACGAAGACCTGTCTCTCCACGATATCTCATGTCGCAACGTGTGCAGATGATCGCATAGATAACGTTGCGACTCGTACATGAGAAACCCTCCAGGATGTGAACAATAGTCTTAACGAAAGCCAGACTTGGGGTTTGATGGACATGTGGACACGTCTTACAACGAGATCGAAGACTTGGCACAGTGCCAGGAAGAGAGGTTGGAGTAGAGTGCCATGGACCAGCACATCCCTTAGGTTACGATCCCGCCTATATGCCACTAGTGGGGCCTCTGAAAAGGCATCGCGAGTGACCGGGGTGCCTGAAGAATGGATAGATGTTTCATGAGAATGTCCTTGGCAGCATTATTATGATGATGGTAGGTAAGTGAGAGAATAGATCTTTTGTTACGGGGTTTTGGCCTAGAGGAGAGAGCCTTGGCACGACTAATAAACTGGCAGCGGTGAAGAGCTGTAGACAGAACATTCTCAGGGTACCTTCGAAGGCGGAAGAAATCCAACATTTCGTGGGCTTTTTGACGGAAGTCGTTATTATCACGACAAAGCCGTCGGAGACGTAACAGTTGTGAGAAAGGAATAGCATCCTTACAAGAGGGAGGATGGGAGGAGGTATAGAGAAGGAATGCGTGCGAGTCAGTTGGTTTATAGTAAACCGTCGTGCATAGACCAGCAGAACCTAAGGAAACTGTTATGTCAAAGAAATTAACAGCCGACGAGGAAATAGAGGAGGTGAGTCTGATGCTTGGATGAAAATTGGAGAAAAAGGCAATGAAATCCTGGAGATCAGACATTGGCATGTCTGAAACACCAAAACAGTCATCGATATACCTCCTGTAAAGCTCCGGGAGCCTACCGTTGTATTGACTCCATACCTGGTGTTCCAGATAGCGCATGAACAGACAAACATAACTCAGACCCATCTTAGTGCCCATGGCCACCCCGCTAATCTGGTCAAAATAGTCCCCATTAAACTCAAATGAATTGAGGTTAAGGACTAACTCTGCCAGACGCAGCAATGGTCCGGTGGCTATGGTGGGGCCGTGCCTTTTGTCCAGAAAAATTCCAAGGCCGTCAGAGTGAGGAATAGATGTATATAGTGAAGTCACATCTAAGGTGAAGATGTGGTACTGAGAAGGGGTTCTGAAGCTGATGGAATCGAAGATAGAGATAGCGTGGTTGGTGTCTTTGATATATGAGGGTAGACTAGCAACCAACGGCTGAAATATGCTGTCTAGGAACTCTGAAATCCGTTCAGTACGACACGAGCAGACTGAGACGATGGGTCTGCCTGGGTTACCTAGCTTGTGTGTATTAGGCAGCATGTACAAATAACTAAGTATGATAACATTTTGAAACCAGTTTATTTTTATACATACATTGCCCCTTTATTTCTCAACATAATTTCCACCAACATTGATGCACTTATCCCATCGTTTTATCAGTCCTCCCAAACCGGCTGCATAGAACTGTGTGCTCTGTATTCTAAACCATGTTTTCACTTCACATTCAACTTCCGAGTCATTCGCGAAATGCCTCCCACCACGGTGGGTTTTCAGTTGACCAAAAAAGTGAAACTCCCTAGGGGCTAACTCGGGGCTGTAAGGTGGATGTTCCAGAACTTCCCACCTTAATTGGTTAATTTTCTCCTGAGTTAATCGAGTCGTGTGTGGTCTGTCATTGTCATGAAGAAGCAACACTCCTCTAGTCAGCAGTCCTGGACGTTTTCTTTAAATTGCATCATGAAGCATCGATAGAACTTCACAGTACGATTCAGAATTCACATTGTCACATTTCTTCTTTAAATTGATTACAAGCACTCCTTGACAATCCCAGAACACTGTCAGCATAACCTTCCCTGCTAATGGCGTATTCTTGATTTTTTGAACACATGGCGAAGAAATATTTGCAGATAAAATAAAATGTAAACTTGAAATTCTACAAAACCCGTTGGAGGAAAGCGTTGACTAAACTTGGTTGAACATCAAGAATACAATTCAATCTACCGCAGAAGAATGTCTCGGTGTATTAACCACGCATAGAAAGAATAGATGGTTCAATCCAAAATGTGAAGAAGCAGTCGTTAGGAAAAAGAATGCCAGACAGCTATGGCTAAATGACATCAACAACATCCAAAAGGAAGAGCAATATGGAAATGAATGTAAAGAGGCTACAAAAATAGTTCGACAGCAGAAGCGAGAATATATGAGTAATATAATCAAAGATATGGAAACTAATCACCAGAAAAACGAATCCATAAAGTTTTTAAAGAACTGAAGTCAATAAAATGAGGGCACCAACACAACACATATGGTTTAAAAGACAAAAATGGGAATATGATAAATACAAATGAGGAAATCTGCAACACATGGAGAGAATATTTTGTTGAATTACTAAATTGTGAAGCTCCAAGTAACACTTTCCCACAGGAAGAGGTTCTAACGTGTGAACCACAAATTGAAGAACCTGCATTTGAAGAAATCCTATATGTGATCACACGACTTAAAAACAATAAGCAACTGGGGCTGATGGAATTGCTGCTGAATTTATAAAGGCGGGTGGTCATGCATTACATCTAAAGTTATACGAACTAATAATATAAATCTGGAGGACTGAAGAATTACCCCATGACTGGAAAGATTCATTATTAATACATATCTTTAAGAAAGGAGGCAAGTTCCAGTGTGAAAATTATAGAGGCATATTACTACTGTCCATAAGCTATAAGATACTATCCGCAGTATTACTAAATAGACTAAAACCATATTCAGAATACATATTAGGTGACTACCAGGCGGGTTTTAGACAAAACAGATCAACAATAGATCAGATATTTATCTTACGACAAATAGCCGAGAAAAATTGGGAATATAAAAGAGATCTCCATAACATTTTTGTGGATTTTAAAAAGGCTTATGATAGTGTCCATAGGAATAGTCTATGGAATGCTTTGCGGGAATTTGGAATACCAAGGAAGATACTTATAATATAGTAAAATATAAAGGCAGGAAATCAGACCCTTTCCAAATAACATCTGGCTTGAAACAGGGTGATGCACTATAGCCGCTACTCTTCAATCTGGCTCGAGAGAAAGTTGTAAGGACGATAAACGAGGAATGTGATATTGGAGGAACATCCAAGCTGCTTGGTTATGCAGATGATATAGATATTATAGGGGAAAATGAACAAAAGACATTGGAAATATTGACTCACTTAAAGGAAAAAGCCCAACAGATGGGGCTAGTTATCAACCAAGATAAGACAGAATATATGGTAATTTCAAGAGAAGGAATGGCTAAAAACTCTGGCCACATACAAATAGATAATATGACCATTAAAAGAACGGAAACATACAAATACCTGGGTACAATCTTCAACTGCTCCAACATCATAAGGGAAGAAATACAAACTAGAATCAATTCTGGAAATAAGATATACTATGCACTACAACATCTACTAAAATCAAAGGCGCTATCTCGTAACACCAAGATCACAATATACAAAACACTGATCAGACCAGTTGTGCTGTATGGCTCTGAAACCTGGAGTACAACGAAAGGAGACGAAGCCTTGCTACAAACCTTTGAGAACAAAGTTTTAAGACGCATCTTTGGACCCATTAGGGATACAAAAAGTGGAGAGTGGAAAAGAAGAAGTAACAAAGACATTTATGATCTGTTTAAGTCCCCACTAATCACTGGTACATTGAAGGCCAATAGACTACAATGGCTGGGGCATATAGAAAGAATGGAAGATAATAGGGAAACAAAACTCGCTTACACTCAGGAAATAAATGACCGTAGACCCCGAGGTAGATCAAGAAGACGGCGGAGAGATAATATATATACAGACCTACAAGCACTTGGAATCAACGACTGGCAAGAGAAGATCAACCAGAGAGACGAATGGAGACGGATTGTATCTGCAGCAAAGAACCTCAATGGCTCGGAACGCTGAAGAAGACGGAGAAGATGGCGAAGAAGGATATTTCCATTGCATTGACAATTTTTCTACCCAGCTATGCACTTTTTTACGGAACAAACATTTGTTAGCATAAACAGGAAGCATTTCCTTATGAATGTCCTTTGCAGGCAGTCCTTTTGCCCTCAAATAAAAGCTCAACAGCACGTTGCTCTTTGGTTGTACACTCCGTAATTGCAGTTGCCATTTTGCTTATGCGTTGCGCATGCTTCACCTAGCGCCACCTTACGAACGGGAATATAAAGTTCGGTGTTGCTGTCACTTAATGACACCTGTAGAAAACCCCAACTGTATTTACCTACCATCCTACAGAACTGTGTGTCTTGCTTATTGACTCGCCCTCGGATGTCTCCATTTTCCGGCCTTCAAATTAATGTTCTTGTATAGTGTATAACATTGTTACCACCCTTTCCCTGAAAAAACCCGCATCGTTGCGTTCCTTTTTCAGTCTTATTAGGCTGCTAATTTCCCTCGCGATACTTCAATTTATTTGTCTTGCAATGACTCCTGAAACTAACTGTTCTATGTTCAATGCAGACTTGCAATCTGCTCTATGTAAATCTGGCGCTCTCACCATACACTTCATGCACCTCAAGGTGTGTAAAAGGGTTCATTACTTACATTTTTTAATAAAGGCCCATTTTGCTTTTTGTATTATTACATCTAAACCAACAGCCCGCCTGTCCTGGCATTACATTCCAACATTTTAAAAAGGTAACTTGCTCTCCAACATTTCCTAATATTACCTTTCTCTCAAACATTCCCTTACATTAGCTATCTATTCAATGTTCCCTAACACTACCTTTATTACCAACATTCTATAACATTACCTCTCCAACTATAACCATGTTTCCAACATTTCCTAACATTACCATTTTCTCAAACAATCTCCCAGGGTAACTTTCTTTCCAGCATTTCTTTATATTACATTTCTCTCCAACATTTCGTTCTAACATTTTCAAACATTACTTGTCTGTCCAATACCACATATCCTTTTATCTTGCATTGTAGTTCCTGGAATAGACTGTCTGCTCGTCGTGCATTCATTCCCTGTGTGAGAACAATGGGGAAATATTTGTGTTTGAATTCGTTATTCAAACTCGCTAAGCGGAAATATTGTTTATTTTTTTAAATGTTTATTTATTTATTTATTTATTTATTTATTTATATTGTTCGCTCGCTTTACACTCAAGTATAAGCCATACACGTGCTACCATTTCTAGTACACTGGACATATTTGTGCATGTAGCTTTCCCTATTACCAGTGTTACCCGCCAGCAGGTTAGCCCATTTCAAATGTTTATCATGGTATATATTCCACTTAAAACATGTATCCACCTTTATTAAAAGTTGTAATGTGCAGAATGTTCTTAACAAAGTAGATATCAATAACAATTTAATATAAACAATTTAAAATAAGTTATTATAGATAGATATTATGTTCCACATCGTCACGTTCTTTAAGAGTTAAACATTTGCTGTGAATTTTTCATCCCAGAATCTAAACGTGCATTATTATCTCCCTTTTTTGTTCTCAGTTTAAGAAAATCTGACTGAAGACTACTCTTTTATTGCTAAAACCCCTTTGTGGGATTGGCATTTGTTTATGAGTGTGCCCATTATATTTAATTACTGAAGAAATTATATTAGCAGGTATCAGCACTTTCTTTTTTTCAAAAGCCCAGTGACTTACTTATAATTGTTTTACCTTAAACCACGCAAAGTGTGTCTATGTCTTCTTCTTCTTCTTTTTTTTTTCTTTCACTTGTACAGTGTCATACATAATTATGTTTCTCAACATTTTCAATTGGGCAACCCTTTATGGCCACTAAGACAGTCCATAAATAAATAAACATGTATTGCTTGACTCTCATTGAAATAATCTCTACTTCTTTGTTCTATTTCTATGTGTGCTAAACAATACATGTATGTTTATGTATGAACTATGCTTCTCAACAGTCAGTATGTCCGACCTCGGCGCGTATTCTTTAAGGTTTGCTCCCTCTTTAAAACCGTCTCTGGGGCGAAGGTTTTACGAATGCAATTCGTAATTTCTCATATAGCTTTCCAAATACAGCTGCGTGGGATTTGGAAGCAGACCAACTTGTATGGTATTCCTATTCAAAAGGCATGGGTGCTGGCCGTTCAGAAACAATGGCAAACTACTGAACGTAAACTTGCCAAGAAATAACTAAACAGCCACAAGCTGCTGGTTTCGACTGCACCGTCCTGTAAAGGATATGAAACTAACTAACCCTCTTAATAAATTTCACTGCATTTAAGTGACTTTTAATGGGTTCTGAAGTATTTGCAATTTACGCCTCAAAGTCAAGGGCGAGATGTCAACATTTTAGACCAACTGACCCGGTGCCGAGGTTGAACCCACTACCTCGTTATCAGTACACCGGATGTTTATGAACAATTGCGCTTATGCATTCGGCCAACCTAACCTCTATCTTTTCCCTATGAAGTGTTAGACCTAATTATTGAGACTTCACATCAAGTGTGTTTATCTTGCATCTGATTCTGTATGTAGGCCAGTAAAGCAGCGTCATCAACCAAGTCCAGACCATTCAAATTCTCTGTCGGAGTTCATTGAATTCCATTTCTGATGGTTGCAAATGTTGCCTTCCTAATCCAGCCCACTGGATAAATTATACAGAAGACAAAAGGCATCCCTGCTGTATTCTTGGTCTTATTCCAAAATTATCCATTAGTTGTCCTTCATGTAGAACTCTATATTTCATATCCCCATTTGTCGACATCATAAACTGATTCATTCCAAACAAATAGAGTGTTTGGACGAGACATCAGTCTCAAACGGATGAACAAGTATTATAACGTATGTCTCCATTCATAGAGATTTGAAATCACGAAACGAAACAAATAGCACGATGATCATGTTATGGCGATATATCATCCTTCTGTTCAAATGGGAGGTCACATTTGGCGATATATTTTCTTTCGGCACTTATCAGTTAAATAAAAGATCTTCTAAGGCAGTGGTTCTCAACCGGTGGGGAATTCCCCCCCCCCCCAGGGGGGAATTTCAGGGTTTCCAGGGGGGGAATGAAGACCATTTCAAGATCGTGTTAATACATGAACCGATTACTTGACATAGTTTTTCCCTTCATACTTTACAGTTATGTATGTCTCGTCCTTCTAAAATTCATTTTATAAAGTAAGTAGACCCACACATCATGTTTTATGTGGATGTCTAGACTTGTTTTAGTATATGCTATTACATTTGCCTTCCACTTTTACGTATACTGTGTAGGGGTGAGGGGATTTTTAGATAGGAAATATGAAAAGGGGGGGGGGGGGGAATGACGTTCTGAAAATACGGTGAAGGGGGGAACGGGCCAAATTTTTGATAGGAAGGGGGGGGGGGGAATGTGGTTCTGAAAATATGGTGAAGGGGGGAATGGGCCAAAAAAGGTTGAGAACCACTGTTCTAAGGGAAACACATAGTACCTCATAATTTTCCAGTATTAAATGTCTTGGAGTGATCTACAAAGCTTATATATAAATCTGTCTCCATTTATGGGGTCTTCAATGATGGTCTCGTATCGTGTATAACATTGTTGTTACCCTTTCCCTGAACAAACCCGGATAGTTGCTTTCCTATTTTAGTCTCATTAGGCTGCAAATTGCCCTCACGATGCTTCTCCGATTTGTCTTGTAATGACTCCTGAAACTAATTCTTCTCTGTCAAACGCAGACTTGCGATCTGCTCTATGTAAATCTGACACTGGCGCCATACACTTCATGCACCCAAGGTGTGTAAAAGCGTCCATTACTTAACGTTTTTTTTTTAAAAATAAAGACCCGATTTGCTTTTTGTATTCTTGCAAAAGACTATTCATCAAAACCAACACCCCGCCAATCGTTCTAGCATTACAGTCCAACATTCTCAAAATTTGACTTCTTTTCCAACATTCCTAATATTACGTTACTCTCAAACATTCCCTTACATTAGTTTTCTTTTCAATGTTCCCTAACACTACCTTTATTGAAAACATTCCATAACATTAACTTTATCTCCAACTGTTACCATGTTTCCAACAGTTCATAACATTACCATTCTCTCAAACATTCTCTAGGGTTAACTTTCTTTACAGAATTTCTTAATATTACCATTCTTTCCAATATTTTTCTGTCACACAATTTCAAACATTACCTGTCTGTCCATCATCACCTTTGCTTGTATCTTGCAATGTAGTTTTTGGAATAGCCCCACTGCTCGGCGTGCATTTACTTCCTGTGTGAGAACAATGGGGAACTATTTGTTTGAATTCGTTATTCAAATTCACTAAGCGGAAATATTCTTTATATTTCCAAATGTTTATTTATTCATTTTTGATTTATTTGCGCTCTTTGATCTCAAGTATTATCCATACACGTGTTACTACCTCTAGTGCACAAGATTTATATGTGCGTGTGGATTAGCTTTCCCTGTTACCAGTGTTCGCCTCCAGCAGGTTTTTTTTTTTTTTTCATATTCTTTACAGGACATCGCTGTCAACACCAGCATCTTTCAGCTGTATGTCGATTTCTTGGCAAGATTACGCTCAGTAGTTTGCCATCGCTTTCTGAGCGGCCGGCTCACATACCCCATAAGTTACCGATGCGATTCGAACAACTGCTAATTCTAACCTTCATCACGTTACCGACGAGAGTATACGAGATTACGGAGAAAAGTCCAATCCCAAATGTCTCTTATGGTATAACTTCCACTAAAAACAATGTTTCATTTTAGTCATTATAAAAGTTAGTTATCTCATTTAAAACAACTTATACCATACACGCTGCTCTTAACAAAGTAGACACCATTAACAATTTAATCCGTAACAATGAAATAAGTTATTATAGATGCATTGATTGATTGATTGATTGATTTAGGAACCGACATCACAGCATTCAGGACATTCCCATAAGCGCTCCGTCCCCATCCTCAGCAGCCATCGAAGAGTTCCAACACTAATAGTTCCAGTAGCAATCTGATTATATGTCCGTCTCGCCTTTCCTCCGAGCGCCGAGCGTCGGCCAGATCCCCTCGTCACACCTCGTTGTCTCATTCTTACCAGACCATGGTGCTCCATCTGCTCCTCCGAGGTGTACACGTGCTCCCACAAGGCCGCAACCACGTCTGCCTTGTCATGCATCAATACTCCACCAAATTTTGCAGAGCCAGCCAATCTGTCCGCCTGTTCATTCCCCAGCACACCGGCATGCCCAGGAGAAAAGATCCAGGTGATGCCTACTACCCGTGACCTCCGAAGCGAAGCAAGCCACTCTGCATGAAGCCTACCTGTTCTCACCCTTCAATTGGTTACAATCACAATGTGTGTATGTATCGTGTTTTCTATCCAGCGGAAAGCTGCACCGACCGCCTCCACCTCCATTCTTAAGCTAGATGTAGTGTTATCATACGCCAGGCTCTCCTGCACCAAACGCCGACCATTAGTTTTTGCCAAGAACCCCCAGGCACTTCTCCTACCTCTCAACACTGACCCATCCGTGTAGATAATCACATCACCCGGGCGAGAATTTTCCTGAATTAGTTAGTTAGTTAGTCTTTCCTCTTGAGCCTAAGGCGGCGCATAGGGCAGAAGTCCTGTCTCTCCATGCTTGGCGGTTCGCTGCTACCTGTTGTAGATCTTGGATATTTACTTGGCCATTGAATGAGCCTTCTCTAATGATGGTTCTACGCAGGGTCTCTCTTGGTCTTCCCCGTTTTCTTTTCCCTACTGGTGACCATATGAGGGCTTGGTAGGGGAGTCTTGACTTGTCCATTCTAAGTACATGGCCGATGTAGTTCCAACGGCGTCTTCTTATGAAATTGGATACTGTATCTTGCTTAGTCTCTTGTCTTATTTGCGAATTGGTTCTGAAGTCTGTCCAGTGGATGTTTAGAAGTCTTCTAAGACATTTGTTCTCAAAATTGTCTAATTTTTTATCTAAAGCTACTGTTGATTTCCAACTTTCACATCCATACGTTAACACTGGAATCACACAAGAGTTGAAGATTTTAAGTTTTGTGTGTTTGCTGAGTGTGTTTGACTTCCAGATGTTTGACAGCTTATTGAAGGCACTAGATGCCAGTGCGATTCTAGATGATATTTCTGGTGTTGAGTCCCCTGTAGATGTCATTTTGCTTCCTAGGTATGTAAAGCTGTTAACTTTTTTAAGAACGTAGCTGTTCAATTTGGTGTCATCTGAACTGTTGGTAAGATCAATAGTCTTTGTTTTTGTGGTGTTAATTTGGAGACCAATTTGTCCTGAAACATTTTGGAGGTGGTTTATTTTCTCTTGGGAATCCGGGCATTCCTGAATTAGTTGCTGAATTTCCACTTCCGTGGCCCCTGCTGGCCACTCCCTGCACTCCCGGCTCAATGTTATTACAACTCTGCACAAGTCTGACTGCACGGCTGGCACTCTGACCCACTCCTCTCCTCGCCAATACTTAACGTTCTTTTAGAATTGATCATTTTGTAGGATTTGTTCAAACCAGAATCAAAATGTGTATGGTTCTCTCCCTTTACTGATCTTAAATTCAGAAAGCCTGGATGTATTTACGCTCTTGTACTCCTACATGCCCTGTGTGGGGGTTGTGAATTCGTTATGCATGTGCCCATTGATATTTGTATTAAGTTAAACAACAGAAGGTTTGTCTTCTCCTTCTTCAATTTTCTTTTAACGGGAGCGCGTCACATTCAGTTATGCTTCTCAAAAATATCAATTGGCCAACCCTTTGCGACCACTAAGACTGTTCATAAATAAACACGCATGTATTGTTTGACGACTACGTGGCGAAAGGCTTACAAATGCAATTCTTAATCCCACACACACTCTTTGAAAAACAGCTGCGTGCGATTTGGAAGCAGACCGCCTTGCGTTTTATTTCTATACAAAAAGTATGAGTGCTGGTCCTTCAGAAAGCAATGGCAAACTACTGAACGTGAACTTGCCAAGAAATCAGAAATCAGCCAAATAATTATAAGTTTGACCACAACGTCTTGTAAAGAATATGCATCAACCCCTCTTTATAGATTCCTTTCAGTTTAAGGTTCCTTTGATTGCTTGCCGGTCTCCATGGACGAGGTGTTAGCAGCTTTCTCCGTAACCCCGAATACTCTCGTGGTTGACGTGAGCGCACGAGAATTGGAAGCGCTTCGAGTCGCGCCAGTGACTTATGAGAGTATGGAGCCGGTCGCTCAAAAAGCAATGGCAAACTACTGAGCGTAATCTTGCCAAGAAATCAACAATCAGCTGAAAGATGCCGATGTTGACAGCGATGTCCTGTAAAGGATATGCAAAACATTTTTTTGAATTGCTGGTTTCTTCACCTGACAAGCATGCCAGGGCAGCGGTTATACTTCAAACTATTTGTAAACTCCAACCGCTGTGGGATTTGTAACGTGCACAGCTTGTATAAGGGATATTCTGATTTTCGCAGAACAATCCTGTAGGGGATGCTCAGGAGTGTGCTTTGATGCTCAACAATTACAAGTGGTTGAGTCTGTGGGATCAATTCGGTGGAGGTATGATGTCAGCCTACAATGTCCTCATATGAGTCTGAAGATTCTGGTCTACACGTTTCTGCTAAGCTTATTTATAACGTCGTGCACTGGTCTGCAGTTTTCGTCTTGAACTGAATTCCACGTCTGGTGGTTGTCATTGTTGTCTTCATCCGGTGTCACTTAGTCAGCAAGAGTAATGCAGCTATATAAAGCCAGAGCAAAAAACGAGTTGCACGATTTATTGCCTGACATATTTCGTTGCATCTCGACAAGTGCATACTGCACAGTTATACATCACATGAAAGTATTACTAAATTATACTTTGATGAAATAGTTAAAATAACATTGTCACTGATATTGTTCGGATATGAATAATTTGTTAATCCCACGGTAATCGAAAATTTAACACAAAGCCTTTCTGTCTGCACAAAATTGGTTGTAACCGTCTAATTATACACACACACACTCACTCATATATATATATATATATATATATATATATATATATATATATATATATATATATATATATATATATATATATATATATATATATATATATATATATATATATATATGGTGAAGCCATAGTGTCTCTGGCTTCAATATTTAAATTCACAAAGGGATTACATTGCTTTGAATAATTTCGCTGACAAAGGACAACCCTGTCGCAATCCTGTTCTTAGTCCTCATAAAGAACTCTGTATATGTCTGAATGTTGCCTTAACTAACATAAAGATTTCCTGTAGAAACCCATGCTGCTTCATTAATTTTCAAAGAGATTTCCTATAAATGCCGCATGTTCATAATGTACAAATCAAATATAAAGTGGCGTGTTCCTGGCAAGGCTTTTCTCCATTATTATGCGTCATCTTGGCATTGCGTTGAGACACCTAACGTACGTGACAATATAACAGGTAAAAGTAACCCAAAAGCAAATGCTGAGACTGGGGTGTGACGTATTAGAGCTCAAATTCTAGGCCACCATATATGAGGATGGGGTGGTCAATTTCTTTTCTCATTGCCTTCCCTTCACTCGCAACTCCCAGCAAATTCTGAAAATTGTCTGTTATCCATTTTGTGAGGCTGGTTCGACACATGAACCGTACTGGTAAGAAAAAGATACATTTAATTCAAACTAGGTTAACATTGTGAATACTATATTATCAAACGCAAAGATAATCTAATAGAAAAGACCAAGTCCCTGTCTATTATAATATTGAGAATATTTACCCATCTTGTTCCGCAGGTCGGTTCAACAGTGAAATAAATTGCTAACACAATCCCGGACGTACAGATCTGTGCAAAATTTCAGTGTCTGTGTCATTTATAGAACATATTATACACAATATTTCCAACCGGTTGTCCCAGTATCTGATGAAGTAAGATTTTTTATTAGGCAACGGGAAAACCCATATATATTCATGGTCAATACAAAATTAAAGATGTGACATCAATTCACTCGGGATATTCTCATACATGCTCCACCCATCTTTTCAAAATCCCCCTCTTCGAGTTTTTTTTTTAAATTCATCATGTGCCATGTCGATAAGCCTGGACTGTCATGTTTCGCCATCTCACTTGATCACCACAGTCGTGGATCAGCTCAGTGTTCTTGTCTCGACCATGCCACGTGGCCAAGCTTTCCATATATTTATTTCTCTGCCTTCATCTTGTTCTCTTGAGCTCGATCTTGCCAGGTGCCACCAAGTTCTCCAATTCATTTCTTCTCATAACGTGACCAAATCATTTTAATTGTCTACGTCTAATTTCACTTATCAGTGTTCGATTTTCATTTGTTTCTTGCAAGACTTGGTCATTGGTTTTTCTGTTTGTCGATGGTATTCTATGCATTTTCCTCAGAAACCACGTTTCTACAGCCATAAGATGTTTTTAGCTTGTTTGCTCATTGTCCATGATTCACATCCATACAAATGTACAGGTTCTATGTAGCACCTCAACACTGTATAGGTGGGGGATGTGTAGTTGAGAGGTGGCGGATATTGGGTGGGTGAGTGGTTGTAGGTTGGCTGATGTGTGTGTGGGAGGAGAAAATTGTGAGTGTGAGGGTGCGGGATGTATGTGTGGATAGGTGCGGGATGTGTGGGTTGACAGGAGTATGTATGTGTGGTTTTATGATGTGTGTTTTGCTGGGTGGTTGCGGGTGTGTGGGTGTGTGGTGGAGAATATGTGGGTGGATGTATGCGTGTCGGTTATGGGATGGGTGGGGGATGTATGTGTGGGTGGGGAAATGTGTGTGGGTGGGGAAATGTGTGTGGGTGGGGGATCAGTGGGTAGGTGGCGGAATGTATGTTTGCCTGAGTCTGTGTGAGTGTGTGGAGGTATGTGTGGGTGGGTGGAGGTGTGGTGGGTGGGGGATGTGTGGGTGTTTGAGGGATGTGTGGGTGGCTGCGGGGTGTGAGGGTGGATGGGGGATGTGTCTCACAGCATTGCAATATGCACTGTTTATGTTTACAACTTTCATTTGACAATGTTTTTTTCCCCCATGTGAATGTACCATGCGTAATATGCATTGTTTATGCTTACAAAATTCATTAGACAATGTTTTTTTTTTCTCTATGTAAATGTAACATGCACATTTGATGAATGAAAGATGAGTGATCGAAAGGGCCGAATGTAAGACGGGCCTGCGTGCCCAATTTGTTACCCTTTTAAAATAAAGTTTGTTCGTTCGTTCGTTCGTTCGTTCTTGTTCTTGTTGCAAATGACCACATTTTACTGGACAGTATGTTTTCTTTCTATCTTCCAAACACCTGGCGATTCTTAATCTCATCTCTTCAAGACATCATCCATCAGATGTTATGATTGGTCCGAGATAATTTTACCTATTCACTCACGTAAGACGTTTCCAATTTATGGTAATTCATTTTTCATTGTGGTATTTCAGTGACGACCATAACAATTTAACAATTTTCTTACACTTTAATTCCAACCTTAGTTGTTCACAGTGTGCAACAACCGCATCTACTAAATGTTGTAGATCTTGCTCATTGTCTGCAATCAATACTGTATCATCCGCATATCTAATGGTATTGATGTTACGTCCCCCAATGATGCCCTCCTCTCATTTCTTCTACATGTCTGAAAATACTTTCACTATACAAGAAAACAACATTTGGAGACATTATACATCCCTGCCTCACACCTCTTTTAATAGGCTGATATTTATCTACTTCCTTATCAATCCTTATAGCAGTTCGTTTCCAATATACGTGTTTTTGTTGTTGTTGTTATTTTTTTTTTTTACAAGACTAAAGTCTTTCCTATAAATTTGTGGTGGTCGTGCTTTGTGCGATGCTTTCAGTGGGCCGCACTGCCGAAAGGGACCGAATCATATGGGATAAATCCCGGGGCAATTAAGTCTATCCTCTCGACTTTTAATGATGTACTGTGTGGCTGCTGGTTTTCTAGTGACTGCCGCTTCAATCGACGATGAAATGTATTTTCCGTGGAGGACTTTTGTTTTGGCATTCTGGCGGTGGCATTGTGCACAATGTGCCTGTGCGACTTGTTGGCTTGCCAAGACTCCTGTCTATTCCACGTTTCACATAGGACAGTGACATTTACTGGTACAGGAACGGGGAATAATGGGGACGACCCGTTGCCGTGAAGTTGGAACCACGACTAACTTTTCATAAAGAGGCCAACCCGGGAGTCCTCGGAGATTCAATTGGCGCCATAACAAGGTTCTTACCGAACTGGCAGCCATTGTGGAGACATTGTGCAAGACTTCAGACAAATAAGGCGACTGTTGTCAAGGCCGGGTGGATACGCTTCATAAAAGCTGGAAAAAAGCCGACCAACGGAATCGACTGCCCCGACAGCCTGCCATTCTTCCTCGGGGGCTCTTAAGACTGGGAGCTGAAAGTAGACCTGCAGGGCCTTCGCAAATACTTAGTGGAAATCCTGAAGTTTCAGCTGCGACCAGACATTTTGGTGTGCTCTCCGTCGACTCAACAGTTAGTACAAATGCTGACTGTTCCGTTCGAGTCAAGAGTCGAGGAATAGCACACCTACAATATGGAGAATTATAGTGATATGGTCGCAAGCCTGAGATGGTGTTTCCATTGCTAAGTGGTTGAGCAGATTGTGAATCTGAAATTTGTCATTCGGTTCACTTGTGCAATTTTTTTCAGAAACTCATGGGGGCCGCTAGAGCTACTGAGTTCGTGCATTTATCGACGCTTTCGACAGCCGCCCTGTGGAAACGAGACCTGGTCATATGGGTTAAAACACAGTATAATGAAGTCTATCTTTAAAGTAAGCAGTAGGTCAGCCTTTGTGTACAAATACATTAAGCTCCTCGAGCATTGGAGTATATGTGGTGGGGATGGGCGAGGGGGTGTTCCATCTGCTGGCTGGTGGCGCACTTATCCAGAGACTTATAGTCATCTCTTCTCCTTCTGTGATAACCATTTCCGCTGTTGGAAGATTATTGTTTGTTATATTTGATTTTACACTACGTGAGTATCGATATACTAAAGTTCTAGCATTAATGAACTAAAGTCCAGAGCTGCGGGATTTGCTGAGGAGGGGATTCGAGCACTTATGGACTGAATGGTTCGATGTGCAACGAGGATGATCTGTCGACTAACTAACTAACTAACTATTGTTTGTTATTACCCTTTACAGCCGGTCTCCCTGGCCGAAGTGTTAGCAGCTTTCTCCGCAACCCCGAATACTCTCGTGGTTGACGTGAGCGCACGAGAACTGGAAGCGGTTCGAGTCGTGCCAGTGACTTATGAGAGTATGGAGCCGGTCGCTCAGAAAGCAATGGCAAACTACTGAGCGTAATCTTGCCAAGAAATCAACAATTAGCTGAAAGATGCTGATGTTGACAGCGATGTCCTATAAAGTATATGCAAAACATTACCCTCTACACCCGAAATGCTTGATCGCGGATTTTCTTGTCATAGCGCATCAAGGACCTGCTGGTCTGGGAGATGACGAATCGATCTGTGTTGTTTGAGTTTAAACATAGAAGCTAACACTGATCTATACACTCCCACGCAACACGTGAAGTGTCATTCGCTCTAATCTAAACCTTCGCATCAAGCGTTGTTTGATTTTTTTTAGCTTTAGTCCAGGTATACTATATAAATCCGGCCTGTCCAGTGACTACCTCCGTGTATATTTTGTACAAGTTGTGCATATTTAGTCTTTGTGATAGGCACTCGTGATTTTTCAGATTGGTTACTTGGCCTTTCAACACCTAAAACGAAAGCGCCTGTGACAAAACTATTTAGGTATAGAAAAGGGGATGAATGAAAAGATCCGTAAATAAATCTTCATCCCACGGCTCCTGGGTTTAGTCAATGGAGCGAACAGACAGGCCCCAGTTACAACTCCATATTGGAAGTATGTCACTGTTTTTATTGCTTGTCAAATCTAAAGGCCGTTATAAGGAGCATTTAAATGATATTTACGACCAACGCAGATTTACATCAAAGAACTGCGATGTTGTAAAATCATGTCAACTAACAAGTGCAACTCTGAGAGCTACAACGTGTCGAGAATGTGCAGCTGTCAGCATAAAAGACTCAAGCTTCGACACGCTCTGACGACTTACATGTTTTTAATGGACACAGTCTGGCCTCGCATTCACCTGTAAAACTGTAATTTATTTTGTTGCGTATCCCTTCCGGGACGTTGCAGTCAACACCAGCATTTTCAGCTGCTGTTGATGTACTAGGCAAGTGTTACGTTCAGTAGTTTGCCATTGCTTTCTGAACGACCGGCCCCTATACCTTTTTCGAAAAAAACCAGCACCGCCGTGTTTCGAACACAGGGTATACGGGCTCACAAACCGCGTTCGCAAGCAATATGTGTGGTAATATGCATTATCTTTACTGCATTCATTTGACACAGTTCTTTCTATGTGAATTTAACATGCATAATATATAATTGACGTACGACAGATGAGTGGTTGAAATGGCCGAATTATAAGACGTGCCTACATGCCCAATTTGTCACACTTCGAAAACAATGTTCGTTCGTTCCTCAGACAACAAATTTGCCCAATAAGCATCATGTAGCAGGCCCTTTGCAGAACGTCGCGCTCTTCATGGCATATCTAGAAGCCTCTCGATCTCTGGCCATGTCCCCTGTCTCGTGCACCCTCATGCCAAAGATGTCTGTAGTGTTCTGTGTCCACACCGTCCGGCCGGTCGACTTCTTCCTCTTCTACGAGAAATCACTCCTTCCATCAGTCCTCCCTCCAAGTCAGTGCGACGTTTTATCATGTCCACAGTATTTAAGTTTTCGAGACAAGATATTGTTTATGTGCCAGGTTTCTTCCACGTTCCAGACCTGATAGAATTTCAGTATTTTCCTCTTCTTGTTCCACAATGTTCTAAGAATTTTTCTGAAACATTTGAGTTCAAAAGGCTGCAAGTCTTTTCTTTAGCTATTACGAACTGCTCCATCCCTCACACATGGTGAAGATGCAAGTTTTCATATTGTTACTTTAACATGTATGCTGGTTTTGTGCTACAGGTTAGTATTGCTGTTTAATCTCTGCAGTGCTACATCTAGTTTTTTGATGACTCCCAATTGCTGTGGATTATTGAGCGAAAATATTCAAAGTGTGTGGTATTTTCCATTTACCGGTACTTAATTGTGATCTTTGGTTGGAATGCTGTTTTGACTTTTATTGGTAAATAGAAATGATAATTACACACAGTTTTAGAAACTATTAATTCATAGGCAACGTTCCTAGGACGGACAATTCATACAGTCACGATGGAGGTGTGAAAATGTGTATCATGACAATATGACGGTCTGTCACTCGGAAAAGGTCAAAAGAAACTAATCTATTGTTTGTGTCTTCGTTATTCAAATTCACTACGGGAAAACATTTTGAATTTCTCAAACGTCGCCTCCCATTACCAACTGTGAAGCGATTAGATGGATTACTCAAGCTGAAGTGTAAAATATCGCTACAGGATTGTCGATTGAGATTTCTCGAGGAATGCCTAAGGACGGGGATATTTCCTCACCGGTATTTCAGATCTCTGAGGACCGACAGAATATGTCCGACAAGACATTACTGTGCGAATATGTGTATATTTCGACTTGAAGGATTTATCTAGTTAATTTCACGTAAGTTGTGTGATTTCTGCAGTATGTACCTGACGAGATGCAGCGAAATATGCCAGGCAATAAATCGTGCAATCTATTGTTTGTGTCTTCGTTATTCAAATTCACTACAGGAAAACATTGTTTTGAAAAGAAACTAAGATGTCAGTGAGTCTGTCATATCGGAAAGGTCAACAGAAACTAAGATTGCAGTGAGTCTGCCACAGCGGAAAAAAACCATCAGCAATTAAGATGTCAGTGAAATAATCGAGGAGCTCCTTAAACCTGGAACCCCATCTCGTCAGAAATCGTCCCGTGCCATAAACCAGAGGCGGCAAATAAAACGGTAACATGGCTGGGAATCATCATAGACATCATCATCAAGTAACCAGCCACCTGACGTAGGCGTTCATGTTTCTTTCCAGATCTCAGCCACAGTTCTGGATCAACTCTGCTGAGGATATTCCTCCATGCCACCTCTCAATCCATCTAGTATAATTTCTCTTGGTCTGCCTCTGCCTTCTCTTCCCCTCGATCTTTCCAGTTGTCACGATGTTCCCCAATGCCGGACGGGGAATAAACATATAAATTAGCTTGGACTGCAGTCACCGAGTAGAAGGGCGCCATCTGGCTCTAAATTCGCAGACTGTCCTATCTTTCAGATTCTAGAGGCGGTCTTCTTTTGACGTTTCCCAGATACGAGAGTGTGATAGATTAGAATTCGTTAACTGTGTGCCTGGTGGGGGGGGGGGGGGTGTGAGGTGGGGTGTTCATAGTGAAGATTAACGGACAATGTGTAGTGCAGGAGAGCCTGGAATGTGATACCACAACAACTGGTTTGATCAGTGAAGGCAGAAGCAGTCACTATGGCGATCCGCTGGCTGGAGGATAAACAGTGCACAACTGTCGTGATTGTAACAGACGTACAGAGCATGCTGAGCAGGGTAAAGACATTCATGATTCTTGCAGCGTGGCATGCTTCAGTTTTAAAGAAGCAAATATAGGGAGGGATTCATTGGAACTGTTCCCCAAGGCATGCTGGTGTGCTGGTGTATTCGTGTTGGTGTGTTAGTGTCTTTGTGTGCCGGTGTTTTTGTGTTGGTATGTTGATGTGCTGGCTTGCTGGTGTGTTGATGTGCTGGTGTTGGTGTGTTAGTTTGCTGGTGTGTTGGTGTTGGTGTGCTGGTGATTTGGTTTGCTGGTGTGTTGGTATGTTGATGTTAGTTTATTGGTTTGTTCGTGTATTTGTGTGTTGCTATGATGTGTGTTGGTGATGGTGTTTTTGTGTTAGGGTGTTGGTGTGTTTGTGTGCTGGTTTGTTGGCGTTTGGTGTGTCGGTGCTGCTGGTGTGATGATGTATTGGTGTGCTGGTATTGGTGTGTTGGTTTGTTGGTGTTGGTGTGTTGGTATGATAAAGTGTTAGTGTGCTGGTGCGTTGATGTTGGTGTCTTGGTGCTGGTGTGTTGATGCTGATGTATTGGTTTTGGTGTGTTGATGTGTTTGTGTGTTGGTGTTGGTGTTTTGGTGTTCTGGTGTGTTGGGAAGCGAGCAGGCAGACATATTGGCTGGATCTGCACCTTTTTGTGGGAAGGGGAGGGGGGGATTATTTGATGACAAGGCAGGTGCGGTCAGGTTTTATTTTATGGCAATCGTTATATTGTGTGGAAGAACATATACACCATCATTGCCAGGAGAAAATGGTGCTGCGGGGAGTGACCAGAGGATCTGACTGTCATATATTGTGAATGGACTGGGGATCACTGGTGTGCATAACCCATATTCTGGTCAAAGAAACTGGGCCCCATCCTCTTCAAATTTTTAATAAACAAGAATATGACCCTTGAATATTTCTGACTCGGTTTCATTTCGTCTAGGTGGTTGTGGTCCCTTGGGAATAGTTAATACCGGATAAGACTCTGCCCCTTCACCAAGGATTCTATAGCTCTTGAGCCCCCTTTGATAGTCTGTGAAAAGTCTGAAAAGACTTCATCAGCATGAATCAGGTAAAGAATAGCATGGGTCGTGAGCAGTCATGAGATATAGAGTCTTCTCTCTCCCCTCTGTTATCATTTGTAGAGTTTAGTAATTTGGTTAATGATTATTTAAATTACTTATACACAGATAACACCTTGTTTCACAAATAAAACAGATTTTTAACAGACATGTTGAACTGAAATTAAATCATGAGATCCGGTTACTGTTTGTGTAGTTTTATTGATTGGGCCTGTTTCTTTTGGCCTTTAGACAAAGCATGTCACACTTTATATACCGATACATGTTTGTTCATCAAGACATATAATCAATGTGTAAATGCACATCAGTACCATTAATTTTCAGCCAATCAATAAAATAACAAATGTGATATAAGATCTTTTCCTGTGGAAAGAAAATTCTAATCTTAATTGCCATATAAGTATTTGGGGTGTCCTGTCCTATCTTTTTCCCTCTGAGGGATTTGGTGTGTTGGCAAGAGAAATGTCACCTCTGAGTGGTAGACTGGGTTGAGCCTGGGTCCATAGATTGATGGATCCTTTTCAGTACTTGCCAGTGAAGCTAATCTGAAGGCTGCCCTTGCTCTGGTCAATGCCTGAGGTATCTTTCCATCTCAAGTGTGGGGATCATCTTTCTCTGCCTCTCTCTTCTGGTCGCCACCAAGATCACTGTGTAAAATTCGCATAGATTTGTATAATCCTACCAATGTAATGTTTTAGAATGATAGTAAGAAGGAAAAGGACACTAACAGGAAGGATAAGGTCGGAAGAAATCTAACACCCTGAAAGTAGGAACTAGTTCCCCCCTCCTCTGATCTGGTGTTGGGTTAATGTGTGATGTCAGGGATTATCATACTGTATGCATATGCTATCATCTGTTCCTGCTGTATGCATGTTCTCAGTGTACCTGGGTTCATTGAGATGTGTACAGTCAGACATTGATAGGAGTGATGATGTGTTGTTCCATTGAGCATTGTAAGTCAAGCTGATAGGACTAGACCATGACAAGGATAGGATGCATTTTAATAAATGGCATACAAATACAACATCTTCATCAACTCATTTTGGTTATGCATAGTGTGTATAACTGTTTCTCTGCACCTTCCAAATTACTTAACTTGTCTTCTTCTTCTCACAAATCATCTCCTATTACCTGCTGTTGTTGTGGTGTTGAGTGGTGTGCTGTGTTGTGTGGTGTGTTGAGTTAACTTCTGTTGATTGGGGTTCTCATAGCTTGCACCACTTCCCCCATCTTCATCAGTTGGTATGAGTAGAACTCATCTAGTAGTTATTGTTATTCATGACATCATACAGAACTTCTGATGTGTATTTGTTACAAAATGTAATCCATACAAAATCATGACAACAATACTGTACATTAGTAAGAAGTTGCTATAAAATGTACCTCCTCCTAATCCCCCTCTCTTCCTCTTCACATTAGTTTATTCTTCTTCTTCTGTTATCAGTGCGTATCAATTCCATTCTGTTGGCTATCATCAGTTGGCTGTAGACCGAGGTTTGATTTACCTTTTGGTCTGGACAGATTATCTAGGCCGTCTGTCACAAATGGCATCTGTGAAGCGTAACCTGTTTTAGGCAGTGCAGCTAATGAGTGCCTTGTCTAAGTGAAAATCTGACACATAAATACAACTATTTTTCTATCAAACCCTATTATTTCAATTCATGAAGATGGGAGGAAAGATATAATCTCTCTCTCAGCTCTCTAAATTGTGAATAGGCAGAAATAAGTACGTTTCAAGCGAGGCAGTGGTTCTCGTGCACAAACTGTCTTGTGGATAGCAGATAGCAATTTTAAGCAGTTTTGATGAAATGCATAAGAGTGCGTTTAGATTCTCACCTCGTACAGTTTGCTGTGATAGAATGTTGTAGTATGCACACATTAAAGCTAACAGATGTATAGAAGAACTTCAGAGCTTGCAGTTTTGAGAAAGTATGAGCGTATCAGTTTGCCCGGGGAAAACTGGCTCTGTGTAGTTAGAAGTTAGCAGTCGACAATTTAACACTTCAGAGGTTGAATTTCATCAGTAATACATTTAAATTGACGCACAAACACTGGATACCTCTACTATACACTTCTGGGCATCAGTTAGATCTGAGGACTCACAAGCTTACCTCGGATATCAGATCAAACTGCAACTTTCCTTGAAAAAAAACAGGGCCACTTCTAGCGATCTGACCGTCGGCTAGAACAATTGTATGAAGAGTGCGCGATTTGAATATCGAACGCTCACGGCAGGTCAGAGTTATCATCACGTGACCTGCCCCTTCCAATGAGTTCCATAGTTGTAGACGCTGTAATTTCCAAATTTAGCTGACACATGTCCATCTCCGGTGTCATGTTGGTGTTCGTTCTCGTTAGTGCTGTCAATTGTATAACTTCCTCTGTTTTGGTGTGCAAATTTTGACGTACTGTACAATGATGGTGGATGATTATGTCCCACTGACCGACATGTAGTTCTCCGAGGACAGGCCAGAACGACAGGCCAGACCGACAGGGCTAGACGGACATATAATCGGATAGAAGCTTGTACTATTAATATTGTGACTCGTCGCTGGTTGTTGAAGATGAGGACGGAACGCAAATGGGAATGTCCCGAGCTCTGTTACATCGGTTCCTGACTCAACTCATCTCTCCGTGTGAGTGTGTGAGAAGAGAAAGAGAGTATGTATGCGTATGTGAGAGAGAATGTGTTTATGTGTGTGTGTGAGAGAGAATATTATTTATGTGTGAGAGTGTGTGTATATGTGTGTGTTAAAGAGAAAGAGAGTATGTGTGCGTGTGTGTGAAAGAATGTGTGAATATATGTGAGAGAGAATGTGTGTATATGTGTGATTGAGACTATGTGTATGAGAGAGAAAGAGAGAGAGACAGAGAGAGAGAGAGAGAGAGAGAGAGAGAGAGAGAGAGAGAGAGAGAGAGAGAGAGAGAGAGAGAGAGAGAGAGAGAGAGAGAGAGAGAGTAGCCCTACATCTGTTAATGTATCCCCTACCGAAGCCTCAAGCTTGCCTAACGTCTCTATAAGCGTGTGTTCCGCTGTGTCCACTTGTTGTCTCTTACGTGTAATATCAAATTAGGTTATCGTTTATACTTATCAGGAGCGGCTCGCCGAGTAACTAAAATGCCAGGTTGTGCATCGGAGGACTGCATTTGAATACTCAGTAAGCTGTGGATACTTTTATTCTGTCGGGGACGAAAAGAAAGCCCCAACCTGCACAGTCCGCGGCGACTGCAATTCCAATTCCAATTCTGGTACGAGTACCCCCCTTTCAGCCTTCGATTTCCGACTTTGCTATGTAGGGTGCCTATGGTGCAGCTTGTAGCTTGTCTTTCGTACTTTGGACTGCTTGTTATCAGCTTCCCGGCTTCTGATGGGTTAATTGCGTTCGTTTCTTTCTTGATGCGGTTTTTCATGTCTGGTCTGATTTGCGCGCTTGTTGAGGCCCGGCGTGATTGTGGTCCCACCCCGTCATATGGTGCTGTTTCCTTCAGGGAGCTTTACCAGTTGTCGTCTCTCCTGGTGTTCCTCCTATTTCCCCGTCTTGGCTTGCCTTCGAATCTTCTCGGTGTTCGCCAGTTCGGGCTTGGTGAAGAGTACCATTGTTCTTGGTTTAGGCTGCCGTTTTCATCCAGTTCTCCTTCTTCATCTGTTGCATTTTCTGGTTCGGGTGTTTTTGGTCTTACTTTGCACCGAACGAGTCTTCTCAGATGATCTCGTACGTGGGTCAATCCTCCATTGCGCTTATATGCCCACAATCGCGGCTTCACTTCTTCGCCGCTGTCGCTGTGGAATTCTCTTTATTCGTATGTTAGTCCTTTTTCTGTTTGGGACTTTGCATCTTGTGCTTCTGGTGTTTCGGTCTTGGACTTGAGTAGTTCTATCTGTGCTCTTTCTTCTTGTATCTGTTTCTTCTGTCTTGATTCTTTCCTCTTGGATTTTTGATAGCGTTTTGTCAGTTTCAGCTTTTATAGCAGCCATTCGGGCGACATCCTGCTCTATCTTCTGCTGGACTTGCTTCAGTTCGTCCAGGATGCGCTGCGCGCTGTTTTCTGTGTTTCTTGCGTCTTGACTTGTTCTTCCTCCATGCTGTTGAACTTTGACCGCAGGTCCTTCAGAGTCGACTCGACGCGCTATCGAGATCAAGTCGCCTTATCGGTTAACGCAGAGGATGCTTCGCGTTAAAAATGCCCAGATGAGACATGCGCTATATTCAGCCGGGAAGAAGAAGCTAGAGGCGAGGAAGGCCGCTACGACTGCTTGACGCCATATCTACGAACAGCAGTCCGGCTCCAACACCATCCGAAGCCGTCCCAGTTGATGAAGATATCACATCTCAAGCCAGCAGTAGCCGGGAAGTACCAACCAGCTCCAAGATGATGCAGCCCAATCTTCCAGTGACCTCCACACAGGAGGAAACAACAGCAACATCTGAGGACTTCACCGGCAGAATACTGCTCAAACAGACAAGCGAGGGTGAAGCTAAACTGTCGGCGCTACCAACAGACAAGATAATCAGTCTGTTGGAAAACAAGCTGGGTAGACACGGCATCAACCAGCTGCGCAAGACACCTGAGGGAGTAGTGGTCTCCATCAACAACAACCCAAAGACCACAACACTGATGCAGAGGATCGCACGAGATGAGAAAGCCGACATCAAGCTTCACGACGGCATCTTATTGGAAGCCAGCCGACACAACATGATGAAACGATGTGTCATCAAATGAGTCAAGACCCATCTCACCAACGACCAGATCAGGGAGTTGCTGACAAGGGAGAATCACAAACTGAAGATCACCAGTGCCGAGAGGATCATCGGAAAGAACAACATCCCCTCTACTGTCGTCGTCGTAACATCAGAGGACCGATTGATCCCTCAGTACATCAGATGGGAGAAGAGAGAACAAGTTCCAGAGCACTACATACCGAGAGTGCTGCAGTGCTCCAAGTGCCAGAAGATTTGGCACACCCGTGCCACCTGCAAGAGTGAGGTTGAAGTCTGCAGATGTTGCTCTGGACCTCATCCATACAGCCAGTGCCAGCATGCAAAGATCGACAAGGACTTCAGGAGGCCTAACACTAACAGAAAATGCGCCAACTGCCTCGGCAACCACGGCACCAGGTACCTCGGCTGCCCCTGCCACCAAGACAGCAAGGAAGCCATGAAGATCGCCATCAAGACTAACCTGCCCTATAAAGAAGCCAGGAGGCAGTACGAGGTCACCAATCGACTCACAAAAAGCGACAAAGCGCAACTGGAAGACCAACTGAAGGATCTGCGGCGACTGCACTAGCCAGGTGGCCTTATATCCTCAAGTCCATGACCCCCTATCCCCTGCACCGTACGGTGATGTAGGCAGTAGATGACAGATTTGACAGTTTATGCTACAAATAAAATGTGGTGTATCCCACGTTGTCCAGACCTCTTGCCTGTTGTGTTTAATCTACACTTTTGCAGGACCAACGTTGGGTTTCATAACCCCGAGAGGCAGACATTCAAAGGAGAATGGCCTTGCAGGAGAGATCGCTGACATTAGGCAGTGTAAAGTGGCCTCTTCTATAACGTCTCCTATTGTAACAAAAGCAAACACTGTGCCTAAGTACATATTCGCCGTGGCACCGTGTCTGTATAAGGATACACAGAGGATTTAGGAACTTCATCCAGCATGACAGGACATGGGAGGGCAGAAGGCAGATTATATAGGACAACATCTGTGCTGCTACGATATACCTTTGACACAACAGTGAGAGTGTGCGAGAGAGAGAGAGAGAGAGAGAGAGAGAGAGAGAGAGAGAGAGAGAGAGAGAGAGAGAGAGAGAGAGAGAGAGAGAGAGAGAGAGAGAAACATAATATAATATGTTTATAATTATATAGTGTGACATGTGTAGATAAAATGAACTACTTATAGGTTATGGTTCATTTGCTGGTTTTTGTTAGTATGTATCTCTAAATGAGTCAGAACCATACGTCACTCCTTTGATCCAATAGGAACCACTGTCTTTAGTGGGTGGACCAGCTGCCACCAAGATCCATCTCAGAAAGAATGTGTACTGATCACAAACTGAGCTCTGACCGCAGGTTTCAATCGAATTTTGATTCATTTACGTATTTTATCTTCTGCACGCTGGGATGTAAAGCCACGTGTTCACAAACCGTAAATCCATCACAAGGCACCCCCTCAATGCATACAACCATCAAATCACAACATCAACTTATTTATGTGAATATACTTTAATAGGACTAGAATTAAGTCACGGCCATTGTATCAACATATCATAACATCCATTGTATTGATGATTTCAAAAGTGCATTTGATCAAATAAATAACTAACCTAATTGAAACCATCAGGAATAACAAAAATAATCGTTACGAATATGAAGAGATTCACAGGAAAGCAGAACATTATGTAAAAAGAAGGTGCTGTCATGCAATCTGAATGAACACACCATACGTGCTAACATTCAATCTGAATGATTAGAACACACCATACTTGCTAACATTCAATCTGAATGATTAGAACAAGCCAAAGGTGCTGACATTCAGCCCTGTGTCAGGGACAGCACCGCTGTGGTGATGGTTGTCGATGTAGCCATGTTTGCCCAGCATAAAGATCGGGGCTCCGCTGGAACCTGGACATGTTGGGGTCGTGTAGCTATACTGAGTCCAGTCTTCATCATCCGGTGCTGCAAGTTTGTCTTGGATATTGCCAACGGTGACATACTTACTACACCCGTGTGGATGTGACACAATGATGGTCAGTTTATCCTCGGGGGTGTCCGACCAGTTCACATAGTACTTGTCTCTGACTTCTCTCCGCAACCTTTGATAGTTGTCTGACATGACCCCCAGCTTCTTCGCCAGCGATAGGTCATGGGTGTAGCCGTACATCCAACACCGGTCTTCCTTGACGTCAATCCGCACGCCTTTTGTCCCTTGGACCTTGACGGCAGTATCCAGGCCATCGATATCATTAACATAATTAAAATAGCAAGTTGTGTTTGCAGCCTCCAGGTCATCATGCACCACATGGGCTGCTGTTTGGATGAAGATTTTAGCAAAACTTCTCACTGGTTTGCCAGATTCCTGACACTCTGGGCAAGCACAAGGGGTATCTCCCTCGTCTGAACACACAATAGTGCTAGTGACGTGGCCAGTTCCGTTGATGGAACAGTCTCTGCCGAGATGATCATGTCGAGGGTTGGGTGGGTATGGGGGACTTGGCCTGGAGAGACTGATCTTGTCAACTCTAAGTCGTACTGTCAAGGTTGACAGACATCTGACAAGTTCAATAATTAAATGATTTCTGTAGAGATCTGGAAGATGTGCTTTGCCAAATTTGTGAACAGGTATAAACTTGTCGTGACCCGGGTTTTTCCGGCAACGTCGCTTGAGGTTGTGTAGTTGTGGTTCTCCTTCCCAGTTCAGCTCGACTTCGTAAGTGCCTGGGAGTAAAATTGGCAGGAGTGAACGGAAATGAGAACATAGTAAACATGCTATAACTTCAGCTTGTTTGGTAATCAAATAGTATATAGTTGCCATTCTATAATCTACAGCTTGGGTAGAAAGATACAATCAGACAATAATATATATTTATCATTATATAATCTACATCTTAGATAGAAAATCAGACAATAGTATATAGTTAGTTATTATATGACTACACATTGGGGAAGTCATCAGACAACATAATAGTTAGAAGTGAACAGACAATAACATATAGTCATCATTCTATAATCTATAATTGAGCTAGAAGTGGACAAACAATAACATATTGTCATCATAAATGGGTTAGAAGTGGATAGACAATAACACATAGTCATCATTCTATAATCTACACCTTGGGGAAGGCATTAGACAATAGAAGAGTTAGAAATGGGCGGACAATAACATATAGTCACCATTCTATCAAATACATATGAGTTTGAAGTCGACAGACAATATCATATGGTCATCATTCTATAATCAATATATGAGTTGGAAGTGGATACACAATAACACATTCTATAATCTACACCTTGGGGAAGGCATTAGTATTATGGGCGAAATGGTCGTTATTCGTCCATGGCCGATACGTAGTTTAATTGGTAACTGATGATATATTGGCCACCACAATACTTGGGTTGATATCCATGGTCTTATCACTCATGGGCGAGATCACAACCCAGATGTGACTGGTGTGCGCACAGATCGTTCGTTCTGCCAGATACACATCTTGCCCGATATTGACACCTCGCTACAAGTAATTGAAGAGGTTTCGCTGTGGTGCAAATATTATATCTTTCTGACTGTGCGGGCGCACTTCTGTACCAATGCCTTTTGCCTGGCGATGCTGTGATCTTCTCAATGTAGCTACTTCTATTATTCTCTTAAGTTCTATTTAACCTCTTCCACTCTGCACAGTTCATAACAACTAACTATTAGAACAAACTCGACGTGTCTTAAATAACACAACACTGACGCTTTTGTTTTCATATTCCATTCCTTGAAACATTACGATGTACATTGTCAGGTATCTTACAACCGTACCACTTTGTGTCATGTTATATTGTTTACACAATGTTACACGAATATACACTACATTTCTAAACGCGCTAGTAGCGGCGCAATTTGTGCTACTTGAACCCAAAGAACCAAGTCCGGACTTGACCATGGCTCCCACCAAACTGATTAAAGGTGACGCTCTGTCCTTTCCACAAAACGTCCAAAGCGTTTTTCATGCTCTTGTGACCACGCTCGTGGCGGGTCACTCTGCACCATCTCCTCGTGGAGACCGCACTCCATCCAAACAATGCCATGATCTGGTTTTCATTTAACTGGATCATGGCATATATACCAACTGAGCCTGTGAAAAAAAAATGGGCATCAACCAATTTATTTTTCTATCTTATCTTTTCGTAGGGTTAACACAATCTTCTGTTATTCTAATCTAAATAATTAACCTTTATTCAATTATGCATTCTCATCTACATCAGGATTTAACTAATTTAACTAATCTTGGCTGTCCGTTACCATGAAAATCTGAAAATCACAAGAATCTGTAAATATATTTTACCAATACATTATTTTAACCTTAGCTCAACTTTTAATAAGTAAGTTTTTTAGCTGTTAGAACTAAACATTAATTCCACATATATCCTATACTGTTAATCACAGTCTAGCATGTTGTCGGTTGGTCGCGTCAATGGTGGCCATAATGAATTGACCACTAATAACTTCATCTGCCAATATTCAAAATCAGTTGCAAGAGTAACTCGTCCCAGGTCTGCAAGAATTCTCCACAGAGATAAAATGTTTCAGAACTGCAAGGATTTCCCAAGCAGGATACTAAGTATCAGGTATCAGCATATCAGCTGTTATCGCGTTCCGGACCTGACCACCCGCATCCAATGTCAGTCAACCACTGCAGATGCAAACTTCCACCACCGCTCATGCTTGTACACAGTCGCATGTACCGCCAGCATATTGACATAGAAATAGCTTAGCTGTTATCGCGTTAACATACAGGACCACCTGTACAACGCAAGCCAGCGTTACATGATACACATTACTATTCCTATTCGACTCTGTCGTTCTTTACCCAGCTCATAATCACCGAGTATAGTTGCAGTAAGTAAAGTCCAAGACTATTCTTCTTCTTCTTCTTCTTCTTCTTCTTCTTCTTCTTCTTCTTCTTCTTCTTCTTCTTCTTCTTCTTCTTCTTCTTCTTCTTCTTCTTCTTCTTCTTCTTCTTCTTCTTCTTCTTCTTCTTCTTCTTCTTCTTCTTCTGCGTTCATCCGGAGTTGTTTTTTTTCTTTCCCGGACGTGATTGCGTTGTGCCTGTTTACCGCAGAGCTGCGTTCTTGCGCCGTTAGGCCGACACATTCAACTTTTGCGGGCATTTGTTGACCGGGTTAACCTTCCCGGGGCAAGACTATTCTATGTCAATGACCGCTTCCGTCTTACTAGAGTAACTCACGCCCGTTTTTTGCCGGGGTCCCATACGGGGGAGCAAAGAATAGTAACACTGTTGCCTACCATGCACGTCGTAAGTGGCGAATAAGGAGGCTATGGTTCCGCCGCCCTGCTACTGAGTGAGTGCGTGGCGCGACACTGTGAGAATTCGCGTGGAATGCTGTTGCATCTGTTCGTGGTTGTTTTTCGAGTAAACTGCATGTTCGGAACGATGACTACTGGCTGTTGCTGGATTGACTGGTTTGCCTTTTCGGTTCACAAGTGAATTTTTCAGGAGACTCATGGGAGTCGTCGCTGTAGCTACGGAGTTCATGCTTTGTGCTGCGCTTTCGGTGGGTCGCCCTGCAGAAAGAGACCGAGCCATATGGGATAAAACCCAGGTCAATTAAGTCTTTCTGGCGACTGCCGTTTTCATCGACGATGAACTGTATTTTTCGTGGAGGACTTTTATGTTGGCATTCTGGCGGCGGCAGTGTACCTGTCCGGTCTGTTGGCTTGCCGACACTCCTGTCTATACCATTGTTCAAATGGGGCAGTGAGGAGCATTTTGTGATATTCACTGGCACAGGAACGGAGCAATGTGGGTACGACCCGTTGCCGTGAAGTTGGAACCGCGACTAACTAACTAACTAACTAACTAACTAACTAGAGTAACTCAGTTATACTCAAGATATTGTAGCTTTTATTATATTTTCATCACTAACCATTATGTTATTATTATTCCTTTTTATCTTTTATAATCGTTATTTATTCAATTCTATGTCAACTATAATTTACACATAATCAAATGGAATAATCAGTAATATTATATGCTTAGTGAATAAGTAATTTTTTAGTTGCATGTCCTTGACGTAGCAGTCAACCGCAGCATTTTCGCTGTTCGTGATTACTGGGCAAATTTTACATTCAGTAGTTTGCCATTGCTTTCTGAACGACCGGCACCTATACCTTTTTCGAAAAAACCAGCACCGCTGTGTTTCGAACCCGGGTATACGGGCTCACAACCCGCTTTCGCAAGCCCTTAGCCACGGCTACCGGTCGAATAAGTAATATTCTACTCTTTATTATAAACTCGATTTCTATATAATTTACAACATCATAACATGATTTATATCAATCAAATTTAATATAATCAATAAACCATATCAACTTATTAATCTTCATAATTTATATCATTAAATGAAATATATTTACTTCTTAATCAATAAATTAATCAAATTTGTTATTATAGAAACATAATCATGCAGCAACTCAGGCATATTCTCTATAAGTAATCGTTTATCCTCACGGGATAATTCTAATAAATTTTTATATTTCTTTTGTCTCTCAATCTTTTCTCCTCAGGGGATAATTTCAACAATTTTACAACTATACTGTATTCGCATATCATAAAAAACTTGACCAACAAAAGTCAATTCCATGCCAACACTGTACAGAGTACCTTATTGTTTATTGTACTATCTACATTTCAGCTGTTAAACAACCGTTTATCAACACCGTCTGCAAAGCGCACTTGTCGTCACATAGTGAGAGCGAGCCCAAATTCACCACATACCGATCAGGCACCTTACATAATGTCAATATTACTGAAATCTCGCATACGTAAAAACAAGGAAACAAGGGATTGCATGTAAAACAAACTTACCAGGCCCTACTTGTTGAGTAACCCTATAAATTCCATAGGCATTAATATACAACAAGAAAAACTACCACCAACATTCTTATATTTGATCAAAGCATCAGCACCAACATGAATTCATTGTCATAAATAACAGATGCCATTTAAGCGACATAAATTACTAGACTGACAAAACAAATCCTTAAGACATACGACAGAAGTATATGCAAAGCGATATCCACTTATTTACTCCAATGGGACAGTGGGAAATAACTATAAGCAGTTACAGATAAACATCTTGACAACCAGACATATAGTAACCAAAGGCAATAATTTAGTAGACTTACTCAGCTGACTATAACGCCAAAACACTAAGTAATCTAAGACTGACAACAGACTGATACAAACCAAGAAAATAATTCCACATAACAACACGTATTCATCAGGTAATGTCATACAATCATTGTCATGAAGTGTGCCTGGATATTTGACATACTTTGGGCCATTTGATAGTACATCGAGCAAACTATATTAATTGCACTTGACACATGTAATTACTGTAATTAAATTTCATTTTACGGTTGATTTTGTTATGTTACAATATTATACACATTCAAACTTACAATGTTTCAGAATGTTTCTGATGTACTTGACAGGCTTACAAAGTTTTATATGCTTGAAACATTACATTTCTATCAAAGGAACATGCATCGATGGATACACAAGCCAGATTAACGATTTAATATAATTAGATTAACTAACTTTTGTTTAGTCGTTACTATGCCTTATTCTTTAGAATTATAATAATACTCAAGGATAAACAACAAAAATCGACAAACGGCACCAAACGTATGTCGTTTTGATAAGAGACTACGTAATTATCACGACAATGACAAGACAAAATACCTGATTACGACATTCAAACAAGAATTGACATAACGGATTACAGACACATGATTATGAGAGTTAATTAAGGATTGACATAACGGGTTCCGTACACCTGATTACGAAATCTAAACAATAATTGACGTAACAGATTACAGACACGTGATTGCAACAAGAAACAATGAATGAAATAACATATTATAGACACCTGACTACGAGAGATAAACCATGATGGATTTAACTCATAATAAACAGACAAGTAAACACACTGACAAAACAGTAGTATGAAAACTATTGACAAAGGTTACAGGACACCAGTCATTGGTACAGAAGAGAGCGAAACAAAAAAAACATCTGAATCAGTAGTGGTCGACAATGACACTGACACAATAATCTACCAGTCATTACCTATGGAAATGTATGCATTACTTCTTCTTCTTCTTCAGCGTTCCGAGCCATTGAGGTTCCTTGCTGCAAATACAATCCGTCTCCATTCGTCTCTCTGGCGGACCCTCTCTTGCCAGTCGTTGATTCCAAGTGCTTGTAAGTCTGTATATGTATTATCTCTCCACCGTCTTCTTGGTCTACCTCGGGGTCTACGGTCATTTATTTCCTGAGTGTAAGCGAGTTTTGTTTCCCTATTATCTTCCATTCTTTCTATATGACCTCAGCCATTGTAGTCTATTAGCCTTCATGATACCAGTGATTAGCGGGGACTTAAACAGATCATAAATGTATGCATTACTACCAAGCTTTAATTTCATTAGATGTTTGCGCTCGTTCGCTTTGAACTTAAGCTTTGTCCATACACACTATTTATAGTAGTGATGGACTGAATTTTGCGTGTGGGGTAGCTTTCCCTATTACCAGTGTCCCTCGCCATCAGGCGAACCCACTCCGACTTCAGAGGTATTTCATTAGATGATACGTAAAGTAAATGGACATCACTTTGTCTACTCGGAATTTTTATTACTGCCATATCTGAATTAATAATTGCTACATTTTTTATTACATGTTTAGCAGCAAATATTTGAAATACACAATATCAATTAATTCAAATATTATTACATATTTTAACACAGCCGGTCTCTCTGGCTGAGGGGTTACACCACTTTCTCCGTAATCCCGTTTATCCACGCAGGGTCTCGCAGCGAGGCGAGAATTGGAAGCGGTTCTATCCCCGCTGGTGACTTGCGGGATAATGAGCCGGCCGCTCAGATAAGCAATGGCAATCTACTGAGCGTAATCTTGCCAAGAAATCAACAGACAGCTGAAAGATGCTGATGTTGACAACGATGTCCTGTAAAGGATATGCAAAACATTTATTTTAACACAATGTATACATACAAACGTACATACGGGTACATTACTTAACTGATTAAGTGCCATGGGATGATAAATCATCTTATTCAAATTTTTCCATAACTACTGTGGGCTTATAAATCAAACTATTGTTAAAATGACAATACAGTAGTTTTCTCAATGCAACTCCCTTTAATTTGATATATAATACAACATGTCTACTACCACCTTAACAACTTTTAAGTCATAACTGTGACACACCCCTACTTTCATTTTCCACCATCAATTGTTGTTTGGTCCAAATGAACTTCTTGTTTGGCACTGAATCAGTTAATCATTGTCCAATATTTTACCAGACTTTGCATATATTACTGGAATGCTATACGTAATGGAAATACAGTTGTGCACCCGAACATAAGGTTTAGATACAAGGGTCAGATAACTTACTTTAGTAAATAATCATTACATATTTTACCATAAGGTATAAATTTGGGTATAAATGATATATACAACGGATATAAACCACAGTGTAAATAAAAGGCGAGGTATTTGTCTCTAATAGCAAGAAATATACTGGACGTTATATAACAGACAACGTCTAGGAAGGTGACTAAGAAATCTAGCCAATATAAAGACCGTAAACTACTTATTCTAATTGAAATAACATACTTATAAATACACAGAACGATTTTGCAATAGAATATTTTGAGTGTAAACTATTTATTTTAATTGAAACAACATACTTAAAATACATAGACAATTTGGTAATTGTATATCTTAAATGTAATCTATTTCAGAGACTATCACCATAGTTGGTGCAGGAAACAAAATAAGTATTCACTAGTTGTCAAAAGGATTCTATGAAAAATCCAGATGGAGCATATGACCATATTTCCCTCACCGGAGTTACAAATTGTTGGTACTCAAATTCATGAAAAAGAGAGCGCGAGAAGAAAAGTAGCAGTCACTTTGAATATGAAACATATAACAATTGTTGGAGTTGAATTCCCTCCAATAATATAGTTACTGATTCAGGTGGGTATGTTCAGTCTCCAAGTGCACGTATTCTTTGAGTGAATAACTGGTTGAGCCTGTTGAAGTACACTTGTTCCTTTATAGAGGTGCAGTGTCCTCTGGATGTGACAGCTTCGATTCTAGTATTATAGTTTTAAAATGTTGTGTAGTCTAGTGCATTTACTTATATTTCTGTTCTGTTCAGAGAGACACAATCCAGGTAGAACGAACGAACGAATGAACGAACGAATACACTTTATTTTCAAAGGTTTAAGAATTAGGCAAGCAGGCCCTTCTGACATTCTGCCTCTATATCACCCACTTTCATACATTATTTCATTCACACATCGTTCAAGGCTAACTGAGAACAGCAACAATATAAAAGATATGCATTATAACGGCATGGGGAACATGCACAAATCAATACAACACGACTCAGTATAATTAATGAATGGTGTGGCACTTATTAGCTATGCGGAATAAAAAGGTCTACCAAAATGAGACTGGCTGTTATACTAGGGTATTATTATTATTCTTCTTATTATTATTATTATTATTATTTTTATTATTAAGGGCAAGGTAATTGGCACGATAATAATTTGCGATTATATGCATAAGGATTGGTGATGTCTTTGATTTCTTGTTGAAGATTATTCCGCAACTGGGCTGCAAAGTACGTTAAGCTTGTTTTGCATAAGTCAGTTCTACGCTTCGAAATGTGTAATATATTTAATCGTTTACTATGCCTAGCATTATATTTAAACAAAAGCCAAAGGTAATTTGAGGCATTCCGATGCAGGATTTTGTGAATTAGTTTGGCTTATTGAAACGCAGGCGTTTTCGGAGTGGTAGTAACTAATGGCGTTCATGCAGACTAGAATTGTCAGTTAAATGTTTGTTATAAACTCATGGCACGTTTCTGGAGTGAGTAAAGTCGCTTCATGCTTGAACTGGAACAACCGTACCAGATTGTAGAGCAGTAGTCAAAATGTGTCTATATAGGAGAAGTAAAGAATATTTTCCTTCTGTCATCATGAAGCAAATTTTCAATTTTGTTAGGGTGGTAGACTTTTTCGCGGTTTGTTTTAACAAGCGCTTAAACTTGGGAGATTAAAGGCTAGGTTCCTATCAATGATGAGGCCTAATGTTTTGTGCTCAATTACATTTTCTACTAGCATGCTGTTGATGTGAAGTTGAAGTGATCTGTGTTAATTTAGAGTTTGAAGTCTTTGTCTGGTTGTTAATAACATTGATTTTGTTTTAATGATGTTAATTTGCATACTGTTCACATAGCTCCATTTAACTATATTATTTAATTATTGTTACAAAGACGACTCCAGCAAATTATAGCTTTCAGCGTTTGTATACACTGTACAGTCATCTGCAAATAGATCGCAAGACTACGAAAGATGCACAGGTAAGTCGTTGATATATATGGAAAATAATAGAGGGCCAAGAATAGAGCCTTGCGGTACTCAAGTATTGAAGGTAGTGGTTGAGACAGATTTATTGTGTGATACTACTTGCTTTCCGTTTAACAGAAAATATGTTATTAGAGTCACTACATTAGAGCCAAATGTCATTGTCGCTATTTTGTTTGTTTTTTTGTTTGTTTTTTAAAATTGAAACAACATGGTCTATCATATCACATGGCCGGTCTCTCTGGTCGAGGGGTTAGCGACTTTCTCCGTAATCCCGTATACTCTCGTGAGTAACGTGACGACGGCGAGAATCTGTAGCGGTTGTAACCGTGTCGATAACTTACGGGGTATGTGAGCCGGCCGCTCAGAAAGCAATGGCAAACTACTGAGCGTAATCTTGCTAAGAAATCAACAATCAGCTGAATGATGCTGATGTTGACAGCGATGTCCTGTAAAGGATATGCAAACATTTATTTATTATCATATTAAATGCTTTCCTGAAATCGATAAACACAGCTCCATATAGACTGTTGTTGTTTATATTCTGGTGCTAATTTTCTATCATCTTTGTTAGGGCCGTATGGCAAGAATATTTTGGTCGACATCATGATTGGCTGTCAAAAATAAGCTTGTTGCGAACTAAATACTGTAATTTTACTATATGGATGTGTTTTTCTAGTGGTTCAGATAGTGATGATACTAAGGAAATTTGTCTGCAATTGTTCGGAAGACCATTGTCCAATGAGCCAAGTTTAAGAAGAGGATACACTTTAGCGAATTTGATGGCTGATGGAAAGTGACCCTTGGTGAGACACTGATTACATACATAGGTTATTGATACACAGATCACTGGCGCAGCTGATTCTATCTAACCAAGAAGAGTTTTTGTTTTTTAGGTTACTGAGGTAAGTGAATACTTCAGTGATTGTCATTAGCGGTATGTCGGAAAGAATACCCCCGGAGCATCGCTTCTCACAAAACGATGAAAGTATGGATAAGTTGGAAAGACAATTTGGTATTGAAGCCTTCAATTGGTCTATGTCAGTTTGGAAAAAAAATACTTAATTGGTCGCATGAAATACGATTTGATGGTAATGAATTTGAGAAGTTATACTTATTTGTCAGTGTGTTAATTGTTTTCATATATCCTTACTATTTGTTGTATCCGTTACCATGTTCTTAAAGTAATGTTTCTTTTTATTTCGTATGGTATATTGAACTTTGTTTCTAGGAGTACGGTATATGCTGAGACCCCGCTTTTTATGTGCTTTATCTCTGTCTATCATAATTTCAAATTGTTCCCGGGTGATCCAAGGTGGTTTGACGCGATGTTTTACCCGGACTTCCTTGATAGGTACATAAAAAAAAAAAAAAATGTCTTCATAAAGAACCCCGGGGCAGCACCTTGATCAGGAATTTGATAAACATTGTCTAGAGGTGAATTGAACAAGTCCTCTAAAATGCGTTTTGGTTGACAGTTTTGTAACTTCTTAACACGTATGTGTTCATGTTTAGGAGTTTTAATTCCATTTTAGACAAATTGCAGCATATTGGGTTGTGACAGCACATTGCACAATTGGATATGGTGTATTCTATGATGTTGTCTGAGCAAGATACATAAGTGTGATCTATACGGGTTGAAGATAATTTTCTTACTCTATTAGCTTGTTTTACTATTTGCTGGAAGTTGATGGTGCAATTAAATTTCCCCATATTATGTTGGATTTGTCGGTGTCGATGTTAATGTCTCGGAGTAGTATCATTTCCTTCCCGGAAGTGAAAACCACATCCATCATGGTAGTGAATTTTTCGTACCAGAAGTGTCCAGCACTTGGATTTCGTTAGAGGTAGCCAATTATCAGTGGTGTGCAAGTTTCGAAGTTTTCGCTGCAACCAAATACATTCTATTTCGAAAGTTTCAAAGTCTAGCCTACGGTGAACATTTAGTAAATTAGTCTCTTGTTTCCTACAAGGATCTCTTCTATAAACTTTATACCCTTTAATATAGATGTCCTCATTTGAAATATTTTCCTTTATTACACTTTCACTAAGACCGAATAAGGCCCGGCTTCGTGACTAAAGTCTTGCGAACGCGGTTCGTGAGGCGGGTGCAAGGCGTTCGAAGCTCAGCTGCGACTGATTTGTACAGCAGACCGTGTCGCGTTGTGTTATAACGTGCTGGTATGGGAGCCGGTCATTCAGAAAGCCGTGGCTAACTACTGAACGTAACACTTGCCTAGTACATCAACAACAGCTGAAAAATGCTGGTGTTGACTGCAACGTCCCGTAAGGGAAACGCAACAATTTTTTTAAGGCCGAATAAATGGAAAAAAAATAATGATTAAGAATAAAAGATAACTCTGTCAGTTTATTAAATAAGTGGCATAAGTTGAAATGCCCCAGGCGTATTCCTGACTTACTGAGCCAGTGTTGACACTTCTCAGAAATTTAACCCATGGAGTAAGAGTAAATTAGTCAATCTTAAGCAAACATACAAGATCATAAAAATTCACAATTACATTAACTTACGAAATCCCAGTAATATAAATCGATATGCAAATGACAATAGTATACGATTTAACTATTGAAACCAAACAAGACAGTGCAAACACAGAACAAAACGAATTAAAACATATGAACATACAACAACTAATTAAATTGAAAAAACTACTTCGCATGCTAAGTAACCAGCTGCTATCCAAAAGAATGAATAAATGACTATACAAGCCAATTTTTTTGTTTAAAATTAGGCATCCTACATAGGAAATAAAACGTTAAACAGTAAACAATTAAAATTCAAGAAGGAAGCCCTGCTTCCGGTATCAATGCGTATAGGGCTCAGTTTTTAATACATATCCAATCTTATAGTTCTGTATTGTATTGATAACATAAAGGTTTGATTCAGTACGCCCGGACTAGATTGCATTATGTATAGAAGTTCTGGTCTCCAATAATGCGGAAGCTGTCGTTGTCTGCTAGTTGGTCCATCGTTGGCGTGAGCTTGGTATGCCACAGTGGTATTACTGCCGTGCGTATACGCCGATGTTTGCAACGAGGTTTCCTTGCAAAGGAGGGGAAGGAATCTATCCTGGTAGTTATCTACTTCCCATGTCAAGGTAGGGTATGAAGGAGCGATTGATTTATTATTGGTGGCATGTGTGCACCTTGAGTGCAGGTGTTAGGGGGTCAGTCGCCAGCAGACGTTTACCTAGTATAATGTGGGTATTTCGGCTGGCCCGGGAGACTCGTTCTTCCGTAATCAATGTCCGTCGTGTGTGTGTGTGTGTGTGTGCGTGTGTGTGTGTGTGTGTGTGTGTGTGTGTGTGTGTGTTGATCGTGCTTTGTGCCCCTTTTGGGTATTTGATATACATAGCCAGCAAACTACTACCTAATATGGATGTGTGGATTTGGTCTCTGTACAGTCGTTTCTGTGTGCGATGTGAAGACTGGTGTGTTCTTGATGAATTTTACATTATACTGATTACACAATTTCTCTAGGGTGTTGTTGTTTATGTCGGCTAGTCGATGCTGGGAGCCGTAGCTTGGTGGTATGATAGAGAAGGAAAAAATAGAATCTGTAAATGTATAACGTAATAAGTCTAATAGATTTCTGACTGAGAAATTGTGATATTTGTGTTTCTCATAGTGTCTTTTATCCCTATGTGTATTGTAATCTTTGTAACGTTTGCATTAATTTCCATTCTACGTATATTCGATTGTACGTATACCTCATATGCATATACACAAAACCTCATGTACATATATAAAAAAGCGTATGTTCATATACATACAACCTCATGTACATATACATATAATCATGTGTACATATAGACACACATTCACGTAATATACGCAAAATCTCACGTACATATATCATCATAATATCATGTGCATGTACACCCAACCTCATGTACGCATACACATAACCTCATACCATCATCGTGTAGCAGGACGTTTGAAGTACTTCGCACTCATCACAGCCCGCTGAAGAGTTCTCGACCCCCGGCCCATTCTCCTATCAAATGCCCACGTGTGGCTGCAATGTCCTGTGCCAATGGTCGAGCTGATAGACCCCTGCCTCGTCTTCCAGGAGCCAAGCTTTGTCTCTGTGTCCTTGACAACAACAGTGAGGTTCCATGTTTTCTGAGACGTAATGCTCTTTATGAGCCAATTCTCTTCCATGTTCAAATCTGGTAGAAATTCAGTATCGTTTTGTTTTGTTTTTTTGCTCGATGATATTCTAAGAACTAGGTCGGTCACAGGTAAGTCCATTTGTCACTATGTTCTTATTTAGTTATCGGGAAAAGATCCATGATATACATCCATTTGTTGCCACAGAAAAGATGCTAGTTCTCACAAATTGTAACTCTAAACTCTAAAGAATAGAGACACAATTAACAGCAAAAATACAGACCTGCAGACTGAAGGACTTCGGTTCCATGTATAGCAGGAGCGTTGGTCTGTACAGGGACTAGTGGCTCTAGATATGAGTCTTCGTCTTAGGAAACGGAAACAAACACGTATCACACTAATGTTAGTTAGTTAGTCGACAGATCATCCTAATTGCCCATCAGACCATACAGTCCATAGGTGCACTGATCCCTTCCTAAATAAACTCCGCATAATGTAGCGGCTCACGACACACGTTCTATTTTGGTTTATTAATATTCTTTGGCCTCCAGCATAGTGTTCTTGCTTGGCCACACCACTTATAACTTACGGTTCTCGCAGTCTGATCATGTTCTCGCAAAAGACTTACTTCTTGTAGAGCATTCAGTATATCAGCCTGGTCCACGTCTAGTCCACCCTCCACAGTAGCCTTGCCTGCATGCTTTTCAGTCTGCTCATTTCCTTATACAACCACATGCCCTCCTGGCATGGAAATGAAACCAGTCTTTGCCAGCCGTGACTGCTCCAGAGTCAACAACCACTGTCTTCGGACCCACCCCATCTCTATATTCCTGAGCATACTCATTAAGTCATAGTATACCCGAGTGAAGGTATGTGACTCGATGATGTTATTGCTTTACTTACTGCAATGGCTTCCATAGTCAGATTACTTGGTGTCAAGACAAAAGCACCATAATATCCCTTCACAATCCTCCTTCAAGCCTGAGCCGTAAAGACCCATGAACTTCTCACGCATCGAACAATCCACACATCTAAGTAAGTGATAGCATCACCCGCTAAATAATTCTTTAAGTTCAAAGCCTATACTTCCGCTTTTACAGCAGCCGGATTTTCTTGTCTGCATTTTCTGTCTAGTTTGATTCAAACTGAAAAGGACGTCAAGAACTGTGTTGGCACTTGTACCCACTCCTAAAGAATGTCTTCGACTTGACCCTTCCAAGGCTTTCCTCTTTAATCTGCTTTCCTTTGCCTTCTTAATTTCATTATGTAGTGGGTGTGTGTTTGCGTTGACTCTGAGGTAGGCACATGCTCGGCACATTTGAACTCTCTCCCCCATGGTTGGAAAATCAAGAGGTCCCGCAATGTCCTACATGCTGTACCTCTTGTACATCCAAGTATAATACGCATAGCTTCGTTCTGTATCCTTTCAATCTCTCTTATCTGCTTATGGCTGAGAGTCAAGAACGTCATCGCATACTCAAAAACAGAAAGGGCAAGACCCTCGTATAGAAGACATAGATGACGCTGCTCACAGTTTGCCGCCCCCTATCACCCGCATCGCAGCCAAACCCCTCTTGGCTTTTGTTATCACATGGTCTTTGTGCTCAGTATAAACAATGCATCAGTCGCATCGTATCCTCAGGCATTTCACTGCCTGCGTTCTTTCCACAATCTCTGAGCACAGATTTACAGTTGGTGTGTTGACAATTTGGTTATTCAAAGAGAACCATTTCACTGCTGCCTTCGTTGGTTTGACAATTACACCAGCTTCAACACACCAAGTACTTATGTGATTAAGTTATGTTTGTAGTTCCACAGCAACCCGATCTCTATCCTTACCCAGACGATACACTAACACATCGTTCGGCTTATGACAATGTCCTCCCCCGTTCTGTCATCTGTTCACCAGTGGTTCCCACAGTGTAGGCGTTGAACAGCACCGGAGATAACGGTAATTCCCGTGGCAGGCCAGGATATATTGAGAATATATTCAGAAGTCCAACTGCAACATCTAAAAACTACTTTCCGTTGGAAGAGGGCTGCAGCGATAAAGTTAAGGAGGTATGGACTTATCTTGATTTCAAGAAGCTGAACCATTATGAAATCAAACGGTACTCTGTTGCACGCATCTCAAGATTAATTGCTGCAGCACATGTTTCAATGCCTCAGTGGAGACCTTCATACACGTCATGGGCAAATACTGCTGCGTTGGTCAATGTTTCTGGTTTGAAGGTACCCTCCAAGGATAGGTGGAGGTGGGAGAGACCGTGTCTCTCTATATGGCTTGATCTTTTTCTGGCAGTTAACTTCTCCAGCAGTTTGCCTATGTTATATATATATATATATATATATATATATATATATATTATATATATATATATATATATATATATATATATATATATATATATATATATATATATATATATATATATATATATATATATATATATATCGGTTACCCGGTATCCCTGAATATTTGTGTGGTCTTCGCTAGGCTTGGGCAGAGGAATCAGATAGGTGTTTAGCCACTCCTTCTTGAAGCTAGCACCCACTATACTGTTGTTGCACATGTTTGCTAGTTCCTCTATCTCGTTGTCGGTACACACACTGATTTCATCATATCTTATACCATCTGGCCCTGGTACGATGTTATTTATTCGTCGTAGCACAGCCTAAATCTGTTTCGCTGCCACTATGTCTTCTTATGAAATTTTCTTGGATTTACATCTATCTGAGGTATCCGTCTTGACAAGGTTTCGTTCTCTCATGTCTGTCTGGTTGCTCTGCTCTAGGTAGCGTTCTATAAGGGCTTAGCCTTTGTCCTCGTTAGTCCTCTGCCAGATGAGGTCATGCCCCTGGAAGTCTGGAATACTCTTATGTTTGACTACACCATTCAAACCTTTATGTAATCGCCAGAACAATTTCAATGACTTGCCTGTGCTTTTTCTTTGACACAACTCTGCCCATTTTTCACTTTGTACCACTTTAACCAGTTTTTTTAAAATAAAATATAGCTAACGTTTGGGTCCATGTCTTTTTCCAAGTGCAGGATAAGACTAGGATGGACAACTCTGTTCATTCTAGCGTTTTGCCATTTCCTTACAGCGTCACGCTTATCCACTCAAGCCTTTTCCACCTCAAAATTCCAGCAAGAGAGTTGCTCCCAGCGTTGTTTCCTGCAATGATGATGTATGTGCTTGTCGCGCGTTATTTTACCCACATCTTGCCCTGTACTGTCCAACTTGAATGTCTTGACCTTTGACTTGAGCTGCCTGGTTCTGCCTTTTTCACCGATATGCTGCAAGGGTGGTGGTCACTACATGGTGCGCTGTGACCCTAGGACACGCCTTCTACACACTGTATTGTGTGAACGAGAAACCAGCGCCAGGTCAATAACATTGTCGTCATCACCTGGTTTCAAGTGCGGCCTCCAGCTCTATTCCCTTTTTGTGTTGGAAGAAATATTTCCCCATGTTCTGCCTTTAGCGTTGAAATTGCCATAGAAAATGACATTCCTCTCGTGACATAATGTCACTCAAGCACTGATACCTTGGGAATCCATGCTCATGTTACAGGTATGCACATTAACCAACACAAATGGTTGACTTTATCGAACTCTGACATCATGTATTTGTATCTTGTTGTTGTCCCACCTAGATATGTTCTCCTCTCAAGGCACTATACTGTCTCGAATAAGAATCCCCATTCCAAGGTGTCGCCTGTTGTAAAAGCCCTTGACGCCAGCTAAATGAAGTAAGTTAACACCCAGTCTCGTCCCCTGAAGCGCAACAATATCGTTCCAGTACGTTAGGCTTTTCAGAATGATGCATCGTTGATTTGCTCTTGCACAGTTCTAGTATGCCGGCTCACCTGGCCTAGTGGTGTAACGTCTTTCTCCATGATCCCGTGTACTCTCGTTAGTGGCGTGACGTACGGCGAGAATCTGTAGGGGTTCTGGCCGCGGCTGTGACTTACGGGGTATGTGAGCCGGTCCTTCTGACAACAATGGCAAACTGCTGAGCGTAATCTTGCCAAGAAATCAACAATCAGCTGAAAGATGCTGATGTTGACAGCGATGTCCTGTAAAGAATATGCGAAAAAAAATCCAATATAGAATGCAAGTATTATAGAGGCCCAGACGGACGTATTTGAGTGTTGATCGTCTGGCTCCAGTGCTTTTGCATTGTCGTTTGTGCCGACCCCATCAACTTCGAGGTTTGTTTGTTCTCTGTACGAGGCACAAACGCCGGTCCACCATGGTGAAAAAACCAAAACACAACAGTAACCCACACGGCGCAAAATACACTTAAGGATTTATTCGCTCGGATGCACGAAGCTCGTCAGCACCGTCAAAAACCTTGAGAAAAAAGAAACTCATGGTTTACATCACTGTGGAAACATTACATATAATGTATAAAGGACATTTGAATCAGTTGAGAGCTGTTTGCAGACTAATAATGACGATCCGATCTTACCTTGACAGTTTACGACAAGTATTATTTGTTATGTGATCAGGGCCGTCTGTTGTCCGTTTGTCCTGTAACATATTCATTCATTCATTCATTCATTCATTCATTCATTCATTCATTCATTCATTCATTCAGTGGCATATCCTGTGCAGAACCTCGCTCCCATAACAATTTTCAGGAAAATCTCCCGATCGTAAGCAAGATGTACCGCGTCCGATAAACCCATCTGGTAATCATCCGCCACATACTGCACCCATCTTCTCGTTGGCCTTCCTCTTCCTCTCTTCCCAGGCATATACGCCTCATTATTGTTCTCTCCAAACTTTCGTGACGTTTCATGTAACCAAAATATTTCAAATTTATTTGTTTTATCGTCTTTAATAGCAAACCTTCTTCGATATTCAGCTGTTGAAGTATGAATGCATTTGTCCTTATCTTTATCCAAGATATTCATAGAACTCGTCTATAACATTTATATTCAAAGGCATTTATGCGCTGTTCAGCTTGTTTAGTAAGTGTCCAGGTCTCTCTGGCGTATGTTGCAATAGGAAAGATGCATGCTCTTAAGTATCTTATTTGTGTAGTTCTGTCTGTCCAACTCCACAATTTATTCGGTAGTTTTAGTCTTTGAAGAGCAATATATATTTGTTTATATCTTTTTTCTTTTAAACTTCTTTCATTGTGTCACCACTTTTGCTAATAAATGACCCTAGTAAAATATTATAAGTCGAATTAATATTATCTTGCAAACCTACAATGACACAGAAATGGCAGCTACACTGAATGATATGAAGAACAATATTTAAAAAAAAAGTACAACGACTATGTTACTGATCCCAGATATTCGAAACTTACCAGAATAGTCAAATTTACGCAGTGGTCTCTCCCGTGTATAATCTGATTAAATATAGTAATAATTATTATAACAGTAGTAATAGTAGCAGCAGCAGCAGCAGCAGCAGCAGCAGCAGCAGCAGTAGTAGTAGTAGTAGTAGTAGTAGTAGTAGTAGTAGTAGTAGTAGTAGTAGTAGTAGTAGTAGTAGTAATAGAGTAGTAATTGTTGTTGTTGTAGCAGCAGTAACAAACAGCAGCAGTAATAGCCGTAGTTGTTACTGCTGTAGTAGTAGTAGTAGTAGTAGTAGTAGTAGTAGTAGTAGTAGTAGTAGTAGTAGTAGTAATAGTAGTAGTAGTAGTAGTAGTAGTAGTAGTAGTAGTAGTAGTAGTAGTAGTAGTAGTAGTAGTAGTAGTAGCAGCAGTAGTGGTAGTAGCAGCAGCAGCATCAGTAGTAAAGTAGTAGTAGTAGTAGTAGTAGTAGTAGTAGTAGTAGTAGTAGTAGTAGTAGTAGTAGCAGTTGTTGTTGTTGTTGTATCGGACGTAGCATAAGCAGTAGTATTAATAGCAGCAGCAGCAGTAGCAGCAGTAGTAGTAGTAGTAGAAACACTTATAAATAATTAATTATCTCATACATGGTAATAATTATAGAATCATGTCGAATTCCGAATCCTATGCAAGACTATAGGTGTTCATGTTTTAGTTTGGTGTATTTATGGTCGAGTTATCTGGCTCTGAAAATGTCTTGCATCTATCAAAGTCAGATTAGTGCACTGATTACCCTCCCGACCCAGTAACATAGTACTAATGGGAACTATGTGGCAGAGCTCTCCTTTTAATCTCCCAAAGTTTAGAAACCAACGGGGTGTGTAAGGCCGTAATTGGGACTTGGCGTCTGCAGTGAACGCTATATAGAATGGAGATGCAGTCTGTGGATCGGCTTCACTGGCTCCTCAATCTTAGCTAATGTCACTCTTGATTCTAGTCTCGTGATCTTGATGACCAGATTAGGAAACCAGAGCTCGTAGCACACAATTCATGGAAACCATGAATCAACTGCTAAACATGTTCTTCCAAGACTGCTTTGTCGTTTTCACTTTTCTCTATACTGTTCTTGCATATTACCTTATCTTGTCCACTGTTTTCGACACTATTCTTCAATATTATTTGATATTTTCAACGTGTCTCCGCACTGTTCTTGCATATTACTTTGTCGTTTTCATTTGTCTTTATACTGCTCTTTCATATTACTTTTTCTGATGGTGTCAGGTATGGCCACATGAAGGCTTTGAACGATGTGGACCTGAAGGAGATGGCCGGCTGCTTTAATCAGAGCATTAGGACAGCGTCAGTACCGCAGGATTGGCTGCATAGCTATCTCATCCCTCTCCCAAAACCATACAAGGATCATTCAAAGCTTGGCGGCTTTAGGATCATCACCCTTCAAAATAGATTTGGGAAGGTTTTAGAGAAGATAGTCGCTGTTAAGCTGCAGGATTTTTTGGAAAGGGGGAAGCTTCTTCCAAAGAGGCCTGGGGAGCTACAGGCCAGGAAAAGATACCTAGTCGAATGCAGCCACTTTTGCCTTTGACGTTTATGAGGGGTTCCAGAGTAGACAGGAAACGATGACGGCAGCGCTTGATCTTGAGGATGCGTACAATAGAGTTCGCTATGATATTTTGATGACCGCACTTATGGAGAAGGCGGTCAATCCCTGGTTGGTGAACTGGACAGCAGCCGTCCTGCATTCTCGTCAGGTTGCTCTCCGTCTGGGAGCATGGACCTCAGAGCCACATATTTTAACCCCGGGACTGCCACATGGATCTGCAATCTCACCGGTGCTCTGTAATGTGTATATGAGCAAGACTGCATACCTAGAAGCACCAGGGGTTGGAAGAATTCTAACATTTGCAGATGATATTCTTGCATACAGGCAGGGGAGAAATAGGGATCAAACAGCCCAGGAGCTACAGGTGACAGTAGACAAAGTGATTGACTGGTGCACTGAAATGAGTGCTGTCATCAACCCGGAAAAGGCGGCTGTGTTGTGGTGCTCTCTGGACAACAGGATTGTGAGAGATGATGCCCCAAGCCTCACGATAGATGGTAGAAGCGTCATCAGAGAGAACAAACTGAAGTATCTGGGAATCACATTTGACAGGAGTCTGTCCTTCAAGGACCATGTGGAGACGGTTGTGACAACATCTCAAAAGGGACTCAATGCACTTAAAACTATGGCTGCAAAGGACGCAGAGCAGAGAATGCTCTTCACACTATACCAGCACTTGATCCTCTCAGTGATTGATTATGGATTAGGACTGCTCACTGTCCCAAAGAGTCAGCTGGTGAAATTAGAGCGCATACAGAATGAAGCTATGCGGGTCATTCTGGGATGCACCAGAGACACTCCAGTAGTGTGTATGCGTTACATCCTTGGTCTGCCGACTGTTGCTGGTAGGCTAAAGGTGATGCAAGCGAAGGCATACCTCAGAGTAGCTGCAGACACAGATCACCCGTTGCATGAGGCGCTGGACGTAGTTAAGGGTCAGAGACTGATAAGAGGGAAATCATGGATGGCTCAGGCGGAGGATACGATCAGACAGGTGTGCCCCTTGGAGAACATCAGGCGAGGAGAGGAGTGGGTCGGAGTGGCAGCCGTGCAGGCGGACTTGTGCAGAGTTATAATCACATTGAGCCGGGAGTGCAGGGAGTGGCCAGCAAGGATTACGGAAGTGGAAATTCAGCAACTAATTCAGGAAAATTCTCGCCCGGGTGATGTGATTATCTACACGGATGGGTCGGTGTTGAGAGGTAGGAGAAGTGCCTGGGGGTTCTTGGCAAAAACTAATGGTCGGCGTTTGGTGCAGGAGAGCCTGGCGTATGATGACACTACATCTAGCTTAAGAATGGAGGAGGAGGCGGTCAGTGCAGCTTTCCGCTGGATAGAAAACACGATACATACACACACTGTGATTGTAACTGACTCAGAAAGCATGCTGAGAAGGGTGAGAACAGGCAAGCTTCGTGCAGAGTGGCTTGCTTCGCTTCGGATGTCACGGGTAGCAAGCATCACCTGGATCTTTTCTCCTGGGCATGCCGGTGTGCTGAGGAATGAACAGGCGGACAGATTGGCTGGCTCGGCAAAACTTGGTGGAGTATTGATGCATGACAAGGCAGACGTGGTTGCGGCCTTGTGGGAGCACGTGTACACCTCGGAGGAGCAAATGGATCACCATAGTCTGGTAAGAATGAGACAGCGAGGTGTGACGATGGGATCTGGCCGACGCTCGACGCTCAGAGGAAAGGCGAGACGGACATATAATCAGATTGCTACTGGAACTATTAGTGTTGGAACTCTTCGCTGGCTGCTGAGGATGGGGACGGAGCGCTTATGGGAATGTCCCGAATGCTGTGATGTGGATTCCTAAATCAATCAATCAATCAATCATGCGTTAACATTCTTTCCAGAATTTCTTTATATTACCATTCTCTCCATTATGTCCCTTCTGTCCAATACTTTCAAACATTACCTGTCTGTCCAACATCATCTTTGCTTGTATCTTGCAATATAGTTTTTTGGAAAAGCGCCACTGCTCGCCACTGGTTCCTAAATCAATCAATCAATTACTTTTTCTTTTCCACTTTATCTCAATACATCTATTCTGTATTACTTTGTAGGTTCGATTTGTCATTATTTACCTTTTTCTGCTGAAATAGCTATAATTGTAATGATGCAGGCACCAAATTAACACATTCTGAAAATTTCGTGGTTTTCTTTACTTCATATCTCAATGTGCTCCAGTTTGTGTCAGGCCGTTGTTTAAATATAATTTATACAGACACAGTGAACTCCTACATACACTAAAAATCCCCACGCCTAGGATATACGTATTGACATATTCAAATCAAACTTAGCATACCCCACAGCCAAGCTGTGGAACAAGTCTTCCACAGCACATCATATATACAATAAACTCAGAACTTATCATCTGAAGCTATTTGAAAACGATCTCAGTACTGACCGTATATTAAGGATAAAATTGAGTAAAGAACACTTTTATACACACTGGGACGCCTGTGGTATATGGTGCTAGACTCATATTTGTGTAGACCAATCGGCACTCAGTGGCTGATGTGGTCAGTATCACGCTGGCCGCCTTTACACCCACAGACATATTTTGGTACCAATTTTAGGCTCTTTCCACCATTGGGGATCAGGTAAATGTTTTAAATCCTAATCCGATCCGATGCGGTTCGAAACCACGACCATGAGGACGGCATTCGAGTTTCTAACCACTACACCACCTTACCTAGAATCACATGCCTTTCATTATTTCTTGATTTTAGTTTTATTAGCTTCTTGTCTACCTCTTTCTCATTACCCTTCGGGCATCTGCATTAATAACTCATTGTCTTACTGTATTGGATGGAACGACACAGGTTGATGCTATGTTTTGTTTACTTTCATTAATTCTTCTTCTTGACTGATCAATGTTTTCTTTGTGTCAGTTCCGACTGAATCACAAACAGGGCAAATCGTTTGAAGTCCTCAACGGTCCTTTTGGCCACATATCCTCCATTAGTGCGGCGAAGTCAGGAAGTCTTGCTGGACATGATTTGCAGTTTACTTTAGTGTTGTTCACCATCGTGCTCCCCACAGTGCTCTAAGCATGTTGTAGAGTCAGTTAGACCCACTGGACGGAAATGTGCTCTGAGTTTACAATTCCCTATTTAAAGTCTATAGATTCTGGTCTGCCCGTTTCTGCCAAGCTCATTTGTGTTGTCGTGTTCTGGTTTATAGTTTTGACGCAAATTAAAACAGGCTGCCATGGGGATATGGTTAAACACACACACACAAAGATTGTTCAGCACACGCAAAGAGTGTCTATCACACACACAGATTGTATAGCACACACAACGATCCGGTGAACCAGTCTTAAACGTGTGATATAACTATTGAGAGCTGTTCGCAGACTAATAATGATGAACTCATCTTGCCCTGACAGTTTACGACAAGTATTATATGTTATATGATCAGAGTGATGTGTTGTCCGTTTTGTCCTGTAAAAAATTATGTCAGATTAATGTTCTCTTGTAAGCTTAAAATGACACACACATGGCGGTTAATGATATGAAGAACAATATATAAATACTTCGAAGACAATGTTACTATTTCCAGACATTTGAGCCTTACCCATACAGCAATATGCTTCATCCGATAGTTCTTCCCAATCAGGATCTGATTAAATATAAAGATAATAGTTATAGTAGAAGTATTGTTGTTGTTGTTGTTGTTGTTGTAGCAGCAGTAGCAGTAACATTAGGAGTAGTAGTAATAGCAGCAGCAGCTGTAGCATCTGTAGGAGTAGTAGTTGTTGTTGTAGGAGTAAAAGTAGTAGTAGTAGTATTGTAGTAGAATAGTAGTAGTAGTAGTAGTAGTAGTAGTAGTAGTAGTAGTAGTAGTAGTAGTAGTAGTAGTAGTAGTAGTAGTAGTAGTAGTAGTTGTAGTAGTTGTTGTTGTTGTTGTTGTAGTTTTAGTAGCAATACTTATAAATAATAATCTCAAACTGCCAAGTTGCTTCTAGCAGGTAATATGATGGCTCGCTGTCACAAAGTAACACAATAGCACTCTTCTCACTCAGATTGATAACATGCGGTAAGTTTAGTTTAGTTTAGTCGACGGATCAACACTAAACTAAACTAAACTTACCGCATGTAAGTTTAGCTTAGTTTAGTGTTGATCCGTCGACTGCATAACACCTTCGGTACAGTGCCACATATAGTTGTATTAGCAATACACGGTGTAACGGCCACCTCATAGACCAAATCTGGTCTCCACTCAATGTATGACACTGCCAGACATCGTTAACATGAGCGACAGTCCGGAACCGGGTTACTTAACTTCGTATAGCCACTGGCGTCATTGCCATTGTTGCCATCTAGTACACAATCAATAATGTAGTGGTAAGCGTATTTAGCCGGTCTCTGTGGCTAAGGGCTTGCGAACGCGGTTTGTGAGCCCGTATACCCGGGTTCGAAACACGGCGGTGCTGGTTTTTTCGAAAAAAGGTATAGGGGCCGGTCGTTCAGAAAGCAATGGCAAACTACTGAACGTAACACTTGCCTAGTACATCAACAGCAGTTGAAAATGCTGGTGTTGACTGCAACGTCCCGAAAGGGATACGCAACAAAAAAAGCGTATTTAGAAATCTGGTCAACATACATGCTTTGCGAATGCATAGCTATCAACACACTGTGCTAGTCCCTTATGAATACTGTCTGTCGATACGTTCGTTGTCCATAAATCTTCCTCACAATAACAGTTGATACTCGTGAACCATGTTTTTGACATTAGGCACCTTGCCGTCTTGACAGACGATAGTTTGTGCTTTAAAAAGGCATAATAACTTTTACCTATCGCGGTAGCGAATGTGACTGATAAGGCCAATTCGCGCTGTAAATGTCCGTTCACAGTGGGTGCATGTGAACACGTGGTCATTTCCACCATCATGTACCATCGTACGTCTCACACGCTCGGTGTGTGACTTATCTGCAATAATTTTCTCCTTTGTCTTTATTCAATTTCTGATGTTTGCCCTCCATGCAACACGTTCAGCGGCGACTTGCTCCCACTGTGCTTTATCAATGCCTGTATCAATCATGTCCCGCTTACACACATCTTTGTATCGTAGTAGAGGCCGACCCTGAGATCTCTTACGCATCGGTAATTCACCAAAAAAGATGTCCTTTGGTATTCTACCATCATCCATCCTCCTATGATGTCCTATCCATCTAAGTCTACGAAGACTGAGCAAGGAATAAACCGTCACACAACCTGATCATTCCAATACTTCAGTATTTGTGATTTTGTCTTGCCACTTAATACCAAAAATTCTTCGCAGACACCGCATATGAAAACTGTTTAAACGTTTGTCTTAGTGTGAGTAAGTTGTCCAGGTTTCATTGAAATAAAGAAGAGTACTAAGGACACAGGCTTGATAGACAAGGACTTTGTTTTGGCAGTAAGCTTCCTGTTCTCCCAGACTCTTTTTCTTAACCTGTTCATTGTTGTTGCTGCCTTACCAATCCGGATGTTGATTTCCTGACCTAAGGATAATTTGCTATTTACCAATGATCATAGATGTGTAAAATGGTCTACCATCTCTAGTTCGGCGTCGTCAATAAAGATTGATGGTACCATATGTGCACCTTGTGACATAATGTGTGTCTATTTTTTACTAATTGTTAAACCAAATTCAGTACAAGCATTGGAGAATGCAGATAGTAGACATTGCAATTCTTCCTCAGAGTGGTTCGTAACTGCAGCATCATCTGCAAAAAAGCAACTCTCTGATCAGTACCCTCCTAATTTTGGTCTTGGCCTTCAATCTCTGAGCATTGTAGAGGCCGCCATCTGAGCGTGAGTGAACGTACATACCACCATCATGATCACGAAATGCATATTTCAGTAGAAGTGAAAAGTATATTCCAAAGAGGGTGAGAGCTAGTACATAACTTGCTTAACTCCACTCTTGATTTCAAACTCTTCAGAAGTTGTACCATCAAGCCCTTCATGCCTGTGTGGAACGATTCCACAATGGACAGAAGAGTTGGTGGGCAGCCAATCTTCTTTAGTGCCATGAACAGACCCTCACGACTGACCAAATCAAATGCCTTTGTGAGGTCGATGAAGGCAATAAACAGTGGTTGATTCTGTTCACTGCATTTTTCTTGCATTTGTAGCAATGAAAATATCATATCAATGGTAGACCGGTTCTGTCGAAAGCCACACTGTGATTCGGGGTAGACTTGATCTCCTAGGACTTGAAGTCTGCGCAGAACAATTCTGGCAAATACTTTTCCAACAATACACAGAAGTGAGATACCCCTATAATTGTTATAGTCGCTCCGATCGCCCTTGTTCTTGTACAGTGTTATGATGCTTGAATCTTTGAAATCCTGTGGGACTTGTTCTTCTCGCCAGCATAGCTCTATTAGTTGGTGGATCTGTAGAGTGAGTGTGTCTTGCCCACTCCTGGTAACCTCTATTGGAATCCCATCCTTACCTGGGGCCTTGCCAGATGCAAGTTCATTTATAGCACACTTAACTTCTGTTATGGTTGGAAGTGTGTCCAGGTGGTCAAGAGTTGGTAGAGCCTCTATGGCGTTGAGGGCATCATCCGCTAGTTTGGTCTCACTTGAGTAAAGCTCCAAATAGTGCTTTACCCATCTGTCCATCTGCTGTTTCTTATCATTTATGATTTCTCCAGTCAAGGTTTTCAATGGTGCACTTCTTTTGATCACTGGACCACAGGCTTTCTTATTTCCTTCATACATGCTTCTGATGTTTCCCTTATCACTTGCTATTTGAATGGACTCACATAACTTCTCCTTCTTCAGCCTTCCGAGCCATTGAGGTTCTTTGCTGCAAATACAATCCGTCTCCATTCGTCTCTCTGGTGGACCTTCTCTTGCCAGTCGTTGATTCCAAGTGCTTGTAGGTCTGTACTTGCTTGGCAGCCTTTTGCACATCCTTCCTAGCTTGCCTTAGCTCACTCAAAGTGTTACGCGTTGATCTTTCCTTGTTTCTTAAGAGAGCTATCTTCTTCTTATCAATCAAGGGCTGCAGAGTCTGGCTGTTAGCCGCAAACCAGTCCTGCCTCTTATGATCCACAGTGCCGTAAACCCCTACGGCAGTTTTATAAAGAGTTTCCTTAAGTCGAACCCACTTTTCATTTACTGTACAATTGTCTGGTGTATCAGTGAAAGCGTCTTCAAGTTGCTGTTAAAACTGAAAGAACTTTTCATGATCATGAATGGTAATAATATTAATCCTGGTGCTAGATTTGTGTTTAGCTGTGTAGATTCTCTTTGGTCTCAGACTAACCCTTGCAACAACCAAAGAGTGATCCGTATCACAGTCAGCACTGTGGTAACTTCGAGTCAATGATATATGGTTCAGATGTTGTCTCCATGTGATGATGAAGCCCAGCTGGTGCCAATGGCCGGATCTTGGATGTTTCCATGTGACCTTATGCAGCTCTTTTGTTGTAAATACATTAGGTCATTTCTGATGCAACGCTACAGCAGCCTTTGCCATTTTCATTCATGCGACCGATGTTGTATTTTTCCAAGGCACACTGGCCGTGAATTCGAGTCCTTGCACACACGAGCATTGAAATCACCGAGCATATAAATGTAGTCAGATTTTGGAACTGCCTTGATCACGGAGTCTAACTCCTCATAGAACGAATCCTTCACATCATCAGAGGAATCGAGTGTCGGTGCATATGCAGTAATAATGGTGGCAAAACCACAAGAGGTTGTCAAGCGCAGGGATAATAGACTTTCATTTCCTCCTGCTGGAATTTCAATCATTCCCAGTAGCGAATTCTTCACTGCAAAGCCCACACCATGTTGCCTATTTTCTGCCTGCCCTCTACTCTTCCAAAAAAAGGTGTGATTGTTTTCCCTGAGTGACCCTTCCTCAGCGAGACGAGTCTCCTGCAGGTCAGCAATATCAATGTTAAGAAGATTGAGTTCGGCATCAATCACAGCCGTTTATCTCACATCGTTAGTATTGGTCAAATCAGTGGAAAATCCTGGACACATGGCTCTCACGTTCCAGGTTGCAAGCCGTAGCTTGAGGTTTCTATTTTTCTTTTTATTAGCACCTGGTGCATTGGTTTTACAGCTAGCGATTCAGATTTTGTTGTAGTCCTAAGCACCCATTGAAGCAGGCAGGCTGTGGCGGATCAGCACTCAATTGACCGGGGGCTGCCCAGCTTGAGGCGGGCGGTAGCTGATCAGTGACACCTATAGGTGTCTCCCACCGTCAGAGGCAACGCGTGGCGCCCCATGTCTACGCCAACTGACAGGGACTTATAACCCGTAACAGTTGCCTCTCGCTTTGATTCCGAGACCGGTTAAGACCAGAGATGGAGTTATTGCCTCTCCATAGCACAAAGCCTGGGCTAAAATATAGAGATCATGTGTTGCTCATGCAGGATGATCCCTCTCTCGGCCAGCCTAGTTCACTCCAGAGGAAAGGTAACACCTCTACATCTGGAACAAGCAAGTCAAGCTGCAGAAGCTGCCGGATCAGCAAAGCAATGCTCTAACTGTCCGCCTGTCGGAGCTTCGATCCTAGACCAGCCGCCAACCAAAGCTTAGGGCCTGGTCTGCCCTGCCATGACATGTGTCTTTAGGTTGCATTTCCTCTCGCCAGGGTAAGGCTGCCGGCTTCGTGGCTTAGAGGTTATGACTTTTCTCCGTATTCTCGTATACTCTCGTCGGTAAACGTGATGACGGTTAGAATCAGCAGTGGTTCGAATCGCATCAGTAACTTACGGGGTATGTGAGCCGGCCGCTCAGAAAGCATTGGCAAACTACTGAGCGTAATCTTGCGAAGAAATCAACATACAGCAGAAAGATGCTGGTGTTGACAGCGAGGTCCTGTAAAGGATATGCTTTAAAAAAAAAGGGTAAGGCTTGTACCCTCCCAATTGCGCTCTTCCACCCGAAGCCGTTGGTACCCTGTGGGGTGTCGGGATTGGTAAGCGCCGCCCAACGTTTGGCGCTAACAGAAAGCAGGTAGTACCGTCTACTGTTATACGGTAGCTCAGTCATATCTAAGACCTGAAAAAAGTGAACCATGTTAGACGATTGTAGAATCTAGTTGTCATTCGTCCGTACTGGGAACCAACGTTGTTTAAGTCCTCCAGTCGATGATATTCTGTTACTGCTGTCGAAAGTACACAGCTAACTTATTATATGTTAATTGGTTTGCTGTCCCCCGCTGAATGAATCCAAATAGCTATTCACAGCCTGTCTTTCATTCCCATTCCGTGACTCTGTGAACTGTTCCCGTGTTACTGACCGTCAATCGTGTCGTCAACGGTGTTAACACTTCTGGGAGTTCAACTCTCTCCGATCCTGTCAATAAAGTTCATGACCGTCTATTCTTACGTGAACTCTTCTCTAGCTGCTTTTGGTCCATGGCACATTTTTTGGGTGCATATCCCTTACAGGACGTTGCAGTCAACATCAGCATTTTGCAGCTGCTGTTGATGTACTAGGCAAGATTACGCTCAATAGTTTGCCATTGCTTTCTGACCGGCCGGCTCACATATCCCATAAGTTACCAACGCGGCGAGAATCGCTACCGATTCTCGCGCAGATTAACTATGGAGACCGGTCCATGGCACATACATGGTAATAATTGTAGAATTCTATTGATTTCCGAATACTATGCAAGACTATAATTGTTAACTGTTTAGTTTGGTGCATTTACGTTCGATTTATTTGGCTTTAAAAATGACTTGCATCTGTCGAAGTGAGGTTTGTGCAGAGATTACCCTCCCGACCCAATATCGGAATACTATATCATGGGAATTATGTTGCAGAGCTACCCCCCCCCCCCCCCCCCCCCCTCATACCCTCCCAAAGTATAGAAATGAGCTGGTTGTGCAAGGCCGGTAATGGAACTTAACGTCTGCAGTGAACATTATATAGAATGGAGACGCAGTCTGTGGATCGGCTTGACTCGCTTCTCAGTCTTAACTAATGTCAGGCGTGATCCTAGTCTCGTGATCTTGCTGACCAGATAAGGAAACCAGAGCTCGTTACTCACTCACAAATCAGAAAAACCATGAATCAATTGCTAGACTTGTTCATCCAGATTGTTTGTTTTTTTCCCCACTTGTCTTTACATATTTCTTCTATATTACTTTATCTTTGGAACCTGTCTCTTCGTTGTTCCTTTATAATACTGTATGTTTGCCTCTTGTTTCTTTCACTTTTCTTCCACATTACTGTCTCTTTTTCACTTGTCTCTACAATGTTTTCCCATATTGCTTTATCTTTTCATTTGTCTATACGCTGTTCTTCCATAATACTTTATCATTTCCTCTTCTCTCTATACTGCTCTTCGATATTAATTTTTCTGTTCCATTTGATGTTATTTACCTTTTTTTCTGCTGAAATAGCCAGAGTTGTAATGATGCAAACACCAGATTTACACATTCTGAAAATGTTCGTGGTTTCCTTTACTTCATGTTGCAAATGTGCTCCAAATACCTTAGGCCGTTGTTAAATATAAATATAACCACATAGGCACAGTGAACTCCTACATGCATTACAAATCCCCAAGCCTAACATAGACATATTCAAACCAAGCGTAGCATAATCCGCAGACCAGCTGTGCAACAATATCCCACAACAAATGAAATAAACCACCAAACTCGATACATAAAATCGCAAGCTATGTGGGCACTGTTTAGGTACTGACTATATATAACTTAAGAAAATTAATAAAGGTCATGTCTACACACCTTGAAGTGCTTGTGGCATATGGTCTAGACCAGTGGTTCTCAACCTTTTTGTTTGGCCCGTGCCCCCTTTCACCATATGTTCAGACTGTCATCCCCCCACCTTTCCAAAATTGTCAGCCTCAAAAGATGCATTAAAAATAACACGCCTATGGTACTGAAAATCCTTATTTTCTTCCATAGTTGTACATAACCTTTGCATGCAAAGATAAATTTTATAGTGTAGTTTTATACATTTAATGTCAAATGAATATGCTTTTGGATATTAAAACTAAATAAAAGCATTGTTATATTCACAATATTTTATTTAAAAAAATGTTTTGCGTATCCTTTTACAGGACTTAGCTGTCAACAGCAGCATCTTTCAGCTGTCTGTTGATCTCTTGGCAAGATTACGCTCAGTAGTTTGCCATTGCTTTCTGAGCGGCCGGCTCAGTATCCCGCAAGTCACGAGCGGGGGTCGAACCGCCTCAGCTCTCGCTCCGCTGCGAGACTCTGCGTGATAAACGGGATTACAGAGAGAAAGTGTTGTAACCCCACAGCCAGAGAGACCGGCATTTTATTAAAACACCACATGAATCATACTACAATAAACAAACAGTTAAAACGTCAAAGAATTGTAGCTTAATATTCAACACCAGAATGCCAGAAAAGTGTGTATCATTAAACAAAACACTCATTACACAACAAGGATATTGTAAATTCGTAATCAACTTCATTTAAATGAAGATTGTAATCAATGAGAACACTATGATTGTTTTTCCCGCAACAATTCTGAAATACGCGGAGGAGTGCTTGAAAGGGCACAACGGACATCGTTTTCAATATCTAATCTATCACGTCGTTTCGTTTTAATTTCCAACAGAGCTGAAAAGCCTGACTCACAAAAATATGTTGACGCAAATGGAAGCAATGCGCGGATAGCTTTTTCTGCCACCTTTGGGTAGGAATCACACATCAAAGGCCAACATTCCGTGATTGGGTCTTCATCGGAAACATCTTTTGCTCCCTAATCATTTTTCAGCTCCAGAAATTCACTTGACAATCATAATACATTTTTCAACTGACATTTTGAATGGGTTTCGCACCAAATGCAGCTCAGCATCACTAAGTTCAGGAAAATATCGCTCAAATTCATTTTCAAGCGCTGCCAAATGTTGCCAAATTTAATTTTTTGCAAATTGTGGAAGTACTTGGTCTTCACTATTAACAACGAGAACGGATGACAGCTTCTCAAACATTGTAACATTTGTCATATTGACTTTTCTTTTCCAGCTTTCCAGCTTGCTCATAAAAACTCTCAAGGCTTCCACAAATTGTACGATATGTGTATTCGTTCCTTGCATCTAAAGATTGAGTTTATTCAACTGCTCAAAAATATCAACTAAAGGCGCAAGATTTATTCCTCATCATCCAGCCAGACGAAAAAGTCTATCTTACCCTGAACTTCAAATAATAATTTGTGCTCGTCTGTCAGCTCGTATACTCGCGCAGTTGCATTTCCTCTTGACAGCCATCGAACATTTGTGTGGAAAAGAAGCAAATTGTGGCCTGCATCCATGTCAACGCATAACTGCTTAAAAAGCCGTGTGCTGCGAGCTCCTCCTTTGATAAAATTCACTATCTGAATGGTTTGATCACTTTCGGGGCACGTTTCTTCACACTAACTTGAAATCCTGATGTGGTCCCCAACATAGCTGTTGCTCCATCTGTACAGCACCCACACATATAACCTCATAATAGATATTCTGATTCAAGGAAAGATGAAACCTTTTACAATATATCACAGTAGTCGTTTCAAGAGGAGAACAAAAAGAATTTCTTTTTTAAATGATCCTGAATGCATATACTTGCAAACACCATCAACTGAGAACACGATGCCACATCAGACTTGATCTCTTGCACAACTTGATCCTTGATGTCACTGTGGATATCGCCGAACCTCGTTTGAACAGTGTCGTTTGATAGTGAAACCGCTGCAAGATTTTTCTCTGATTCATTTCCCAACACAATTTCCACCATCTTGAGACAACAAGGTGTGATCAAAGTTTCCCCGATTGTATGTGTTTTTTATTATGCTTCGCTATCTCCAGTGCTACGACATAGGAAGCTTCAGTAACCTTTTGGTGTGTATTTTGGAATATCTCTCTTTCTCTCTCATCATGTTCCTCTTGGACCTTGAGGTGTCGAGGTGAAGTATAAACATCGAGAGAGTGCCCGATTATGGGCTTCATATATCGATATTCCCATTGTCACAGACTCACGGGATCCACATTATCCAGTAACCCAACATGAGTAATGGATATTAGCTAAGGGCTACAACTCCCGCCCAAGGGAAAGAAGTAAAGACCCTCGAAGGCCAGAGTAATCCAGAACCTTCTCGAAGGACTGGTCAGTGAGCCCACTGTCCCGTGGACACTGATGTGGCCCGCCTATTGCGGGGTCCACGAGGAACTCGAACAGAGTTACCACCCGTGTCGGATTGCGACACGTGTGAAACCGGCAGAGGACAGACGGACCATCGGAGAGGCAACAGGGCCTGCCTTAGAGGGACTCAATAGATTAGACCCATGTGTATTTGGGGTTCATAGACATATGCTAGATAGTTTGCTTAGAATGTTTGTGATAACTATGTGTGATGATGTTAAACCTCTGTGATATGCAAATCAGCGCGGGCTTGTTAAACCCACTGCGCCAACGCACTGTATATTGAAATACAATAAATGTTAGATATTATATTTAACGGAGTTATTGTTGCCTGTGTGAGCCCGAGCTCAGATGCCTAGACATCCAACACGCTGACACCCATGGACTCTGCTATTCGCTTTGTCCATCGTTTACGTGGTTGGCCTCTTCCTCAGTTTCCGTCTGGTCTGTACATCATTGTTTGTTGTGGTATGCTGTTGACTGGTAACCTACTTGCATGGTCAAACCATTTGACTTCCTGCTTTCTAATAAAATCTAGCGCTGCTTTAACCTCCACTTTAGTCCTGATTTCTTCATTTCTGATCTTATTTCTTCTTATACGTTGAGTATTCTTCTCAGGAACCTCATTTCTGTTGTTGTGATTTTTCTTTTCTCTTTTTCTGTCATTGTCCAGGTTTGGCATTGGTAGCATAGAGTTGGTAGGAAGATTACGTTTATACTTCTTAGTTTTTTTTGGAATGCCCCTGTTAAATCCAGTCTCATTCTTTTGACAGCATTAACAAGACGTTCAAAATAGGTTTTGTAATTGTCCTTGTGTTGAGGATGAACTTTCAAAATATGGTTCCTCAACTTTATCGGTATCATAAAATAATTTGACAAACTTTTACTACAAGTAATACATTGAGGTCGTTCTTCTCCGTTGATGCCGATATTTGTGAATCCATATAGCAAATACGAAAGATCATATTTTCCTTCTTTTTTGAAACTCATCATGGGCTTCAGATTCTGTAAATATAAGACGAAAAAGTCAAGGTCAGCACACATAAACACCCACAGACATGTATACACACACCCACACCCACCCACACACACTCACACACACACTGTATATATATATATATATATATATATATATATATATATATATATATATATATATATACACCCATACACACACACATATATATATATATATATATATATATATATATATATATATATATATATATATATATATACACCCGCACACACACACCCACACACACACACACGTCATGTTGTGATGACGTCAGCTTGCATGGCCTGTATATAGGCGCCCGTAGATCTGAGTGAGGTTGTGATGACAAGTTACCCAAAAATAAAAAGTCCCGTTTTGAGTGATGACAAAATTACACATAAATACTACAATGGATGTCAAATGCAAACATGCATTTGCCATGTAGCGTTGGAGGCAAGAGTCAATGAATTAGAATAAGATATGATAAATTGTGGCAGACGGAACAAAGAGAGTTAACTGAGTAGCGGATGAATACACAAGTTGCTACATGACGTCACGGCGGACTACGTCACCATAGTCTGTCAAGTTTTGAAAACATCATGGAGACGGGCGGACTTGAGCACAACACCAAAGTATCAACAACAATATCTAACTGAAAGATGTTATGGACAGAATGTATGATATTACCGCAACATCAGGAAACAAGGGCACAGAGGAACGATCGGGGATGAACGCATAGCGCAGAAGAAATGAAGAGAATAGTTTGCATCACAACTTGCCGATCGATCAACAGTTAGAGGTCATAGCGTCAGCACAGACATAGATCAACGTAAGTCAGACGGTAGAATGAAGAACGTAATGTAAGTACAGCGCGATGGACCACATGCAATTTACTTATCATTTATTTAGGAAATAAGATGGAATCGGAATCGGCAGCTGACATTGTATATTTATTAATAATTATTTGTTATATTTTGACCGGCCTTCCCAGCAACATGGGAACGGTCATATATTAGCCTGTGCGACCGATTACAATTAATAAACTTTGATTTGACGTGGAATGCCATCATTGCTGCCATCATTATCGTTGACATTAATATTTGTTTCCCTTTGATCTGCTACATTGTTTGTTTGGACGGCAAGCGTAATTATATAAGACACATTACAAGAGAGAAACATTATAGCAGCATTCATTTACATTCAAATCGCTGTGAATATTCCATAACTATATTATCGTTGTAATATGACAAGGAAATGGCTATTTCCTGATATTAAAATATAACATTACAGCATACGATCTTCATCATGTTCGTTTGATTCACTCTTAATAATCGAACATTACACAGTATACGTAAAAATGTGAGCTAAATTTAATAACACACTAGAACACGTCTAGACGTCTGCATAAAACGTGATTTGCGGATCTACTTACGCTATAAAACGAATCTCAGAAGGACGAGAAGCACAGAATTTGTAAATTATTGAGGGAAAACAATATCAAGTAATCGGTTCTTGTATTAACGAGATCTTGAAATAATCAGGGAATTTAAGATCACGAGTACGCTTAATCTTCCGATCGCGTTTTGTGTGGTGCTGAAGCCAATTTGAAAATGCCAATCTGTGGTCTTCATTCCCCCGTAGAAACCCTAAAATTCCCCCGGTTGAGATCCACCGGTTGAGATCCACTGGTCTAGACGCATATTTGTAGTGATCAATCGTCACTGAGTTCATGCATTAGTTCTTCTGTGTAGTTGTATTTCCCATTTTTATATAATTATTTTTCTCCTATGAAAATAAGTCAAACTGCCAGGATTTTCTGATTCTGCCATTTCTCTTCTAAGAGCATGTTTGTGTCATCTGTGTATTGCCTTTGCCAAATTTCATTTGTAACGTGTGGGTTTGTTTCTGTCGGGGTAAAATAAAACCCTGACCTGCACAGTTCAAAGCGACTGCGCTAACCACGGAGGCCTTAATTCCTTAGGTTCAAGACCATCCTGCGTACACTGCAAGTACTATTATAGGCAGTAGCTGACAGATGACAGACAGATGCTAGATTTAATTACTTTTGACTTCCACAAATTCCATAGTGCTATGAAAGCTCCACTTATATTTGTGTATTCTTATTTGATCTACATCTGCTCCACCAGATTCATCCCCATTTGCTACCTAAATATTTGGAGTGTATAAATATGTGTAGTGTATGGTTAATCTTCATGAAGAGCGGCTTCACCTAGAGAAATCGGGTCATCATTAATTTAATTTAGTCCCATTATCGTTGTCTTCGGCATTGGCGTTCTACTATTTCAGTCTTATTTGCTGCTTATAGCCCTCACCATACTTCTCTGTATTTGAAAATCAGAGGGTGTCAAATCGAGACTATATGGTGGAAAGGGCAGTACTGTCTAACCCAATTTGGTGATTGCTTCCCGTGTTGTCAGACTTATGTGAGGGCGCGATTTGTCATAAAGGAGAAGCAGGTCTGCTGGATTCTTTTGCGCGCGAGCTCTGCGACAACATTTATTGAGTTTTTTTGTTTTTCAATGTCTTAATGCAGCCTTGCGAATTGATTGTCTCTCCTCTTGGCATAACATCCACAAGAATCACACCTTCAATGTCCCAAAAAGACAGTGAACATGACCTTTCCAGCTGAAGGAGTTGTCTTTAATTTCTTAATAGTGGTGGCTGCGGATGATACCACTCCATTGACTGTCTTGTTGTCTCAGGTCGAAAATGATGTGCCCGGGTTTCGTCACGTGAGACGATCTTAGCCAAAAAAGATCTTTCCATCATCATTTAAACGCTCCAACAATTCAGGAGAAATTGCCTTCCTTTGGAAACGGTAGTCATTTGTGCGACTTTGAGGAACGCATCTTGCGCAAAACTTAGAAAATCCTAGTGTTTGTATAACAGCATTTGCGCTACAGTTGCTGACCGACAGTTATAAGGCCAATTACTGAGTAGTGATTCGCCTATTAATAAAAATAATGCCCTCAGCGCGTTTTCACATTTTTGCGTTGGTTTGTGTGGTAGGCCGATCAAGCAGCTCTATATCTCAACTTCCTGATTCTTTGATTCTCTGAACCCAGAGACTGACCATACTCCTGTCAACTGCAAAACTAACTTCCATACACATGACATGGATGCTTGTGAATGTTTACAGCAGTTTCCTTCTCTGCAACGAGATATTCTATCACAAATCGCTGCTTATAACTCAAGATGCCACTGCTTTCTGTTTCAACGTTTTAGGGCAGCTATATTATTTGGCCAATTGTGTTGCAATTATAGATCACATAATCGACACATGAGATATTTGAAGTGTACACAATTGCATGCTTCTCACGTCATTATTAGCTTAGAAAAACGATGTAGTGCATTACTTTCTGATCGACCCTCCGTAGCTAAGAACTTAAGGACGCGATTCGTAAGCCCGCTTACCCGCTTTCCAAACACAGCTACGACCGATTTAGCAGCAGACCGCGTTGCGCTGGGTTTTAATGTGTTGGTATGGGAGCCGGACGTTTAGAAAACAATGGCAAACTACTGAACGTAAACTCGCCAAGACATCAAGAACAGCAGTAAAATGCTGGTGTTGACAGCGATATCCTGTAAATAGGATATAAAACAACATACGTTTTCATTAGAAAACAGCAAGTAAAATGATTGGACCACATAACTAGGCTGCCATCTAACAGTATACCAAGACAATCAATGATTTACATAACATTTGGAACCAGAAGACGTGACCGAGCGTGTAAACGATGGAGGGAATAGCAGTTCATGGGAATCTCGATACACGAAGCTCATAAATGGGCACACTCCCGCTGTTTATGCTTTACCTCAACACCTCAAGGTTCAAGACGAACAAGATAAGATGATGATTCTTACTTTAATATCTGTATTTGATCCACCAAGTTTGATCACCATTCTCTTCAACATTCCCTAACATTACCTCTCTCTCCAACATTCCCTTTCATTAACTCTCTCTCCAACATTCCGTAACATTACTTCTCTCTCCAATATTCCCTAACATTACCTCTCTCTCCAACATTCCCTTTCATTACCTCACTCTCCAACATTCCCTAAACATTACCTCTCTCTCCAACATTCCCTAACATTACCTTTCTCTCCATCATTCCCTGACATTAACTTTCTCTCGAAAATGACTAAAATTACCTTTATGTCCACCATTCCCTTGCATTACCTTCTCTTCAGCATTCCCTAGTATTACGTTTTTCTCCAATGTTAACTGTATTTTCAACATGCAATAGTATTACCGTTTTCTCCAACATTTCCTTTCCATCCAATACTATCTAGCATTACATGTCTCTCCAACATTATATGTATTTCCAACATTCCTTTTTATCAATATCTACATTATATCCAACATTTCCTAACATTACCTGTCTCTCCAACATTGCCTATTTCTCCTACATTACGTCTCTCTCTCTCTCTAGCATATATATATATATTCATCATTGGCACCTTGCCGTCTTGACAGACGATAGTTTGTGCTTTAAAAAGGCATAATAACTTTCCCCCATGGCGGTAGCGAATGTGACTGGTAATGCCAATTTGCGCTGTAAATGTTCGTTCACACTGGGTGCATGTGAACACGTGGTTATTTCCACCATCATGCACCATCTTACGTCTCACACGCTCGGTGGGTTACTTATCTGCAATAATTTTCTCCTTTGTCTTTATTCCATTTCTGATCTTTGCCCTCCATGCAACACGTTCAGCGGCGACTTGCTCCCAATGTGCATTATCAATCCCTGTATCAATCATGTCCCGTTTACACACATCTTTGTATCGTAGTAGAGGCCGACACTGAGATCTCTTACCCATCTGTAATTCACCAAAAAAGATGTCCTTTGGTATTCTACCATTATCCATCCTCCTAAGATGTCCTATCCATCTAAGTCTACGAAGACTGAGCATGGAATAAACCGTCACACAACCTGATCTTTCCAATACTTTTGTCTTGCCACTTAATACCAAGTATTCTTGGCAGACACCTGAAAGCTGTTTAAACGTTTCTCTTGGTGTGGGTAAGTTGTCCAGGTTTCACTGCTATAAAGAAGAGAAATAAGGACACAGGCTTGATAGACAATATATATGTATATATGTATATATATATATATATATATATATATATATATATATATATATATATATATATATATATATATATATATATATATATATAATTCTCTCACATTGCCCGTCTCTCCAACGTTAACAGTTTCCCTCAACATTTTCCAATAATGCCTTTCTCTCCAGAATTTTCTTTTTATCAAACATGTCCTAACATTTCCTGCTTTTCCAACATTATACACCAACATTTCATAATATTACCTTTCTCTCCAACATTTCCTGTCTCACCAACAATCATTAACATTACGTTCTTTTCAACATTCCCTTAATATTACCTTTCTATCTAATGTTCCCTAACATTACCTTTTCTTGCCAACATTGAATAACATTACCTTTCTCTCCAACATTTCCTTTCTATCAAACAGTTTCTAACATTACCTGTCTTTCCAACATCCCCTTTCCTATTATTATCATTCCATTTAGTTCTTGAAATATGGTCTCTGCACGGCATGCATTTACTCTCCCAGCAATTTCCTGTGTGAGAACCATGAAAAATATCTGTGTTTGATTTCTTTATTCAAATTCACTACGGGAAAATATTGTTTATATTTCCGAATGTGTATTTATTTACTTTGTTTTTGTTTCGCTCGCTTTGAACTCAAGTGTAGACCATACACTTGCTTCAGCTTCTAGTGTTCTGGACTGATTTTGTACGTGTGGATTAACTTTCCTTATTAACAGTGTCCTTCGCCATCAGTCTAACCCATTCCAAATGGTTATGAAGGTATATCTTCCACTGAAAACATTGCATCATTTTACACTGATTATACATGTTATCTCCCGTTATTACATAGAGGTGGGAACGATTAGTAGTATGACTCTTCGCTGGTTGTTGAAAGAGGGGACTGAGCACGTATGGAAATGTCCTGAGTGCAGTGATGTCGATTCCTAACTCAACTCAACTCAACTATTACATAGTATAATGTATACATTGCTCTTTACAACATGGATATAATTAACTATCTAATATACAACTACATTATATATAATTATTCTGTGCCAAATCGCCACGGTTCTTTTAGAGTTAAATATTTGCTAGGGATTGTTTATATCGAATAAAAACATGCATGATTCTCTGCTCTCCCTTTATAATTCTCAATTTCAGAAAACCCGAATGATGACCGCTCTTTAACTCCTGTAACCACTTTGTTGGGGTTGGGATTTTCTTATGATTGTGTCCAGTATATTTAATTACTGAAGAATATATATGAGCATATATCAACACTTTCTTTGTCCAAAAGCCCAGTGTTTTATTGATATGTGTATTACGTTAAACAACACAAGGTTTTTCTACATATTCTTCGTTCCTCTTTCAATGAGAGAGCGACACAGAAAGTTATGCTTCTTGTGCCAAACATTACATGTATACTTATTTATGCACTATGCTTCTCAAAGGTCAGTATCTCGGACCTCGGAAGGTATTTTTTGCGGTTTGTTCCCTCTTTATAAACGGCTCTATAGCGAAGGAGATACTAATGCAATTCGTATCCCACACGCCGCGTTCGAAACACAGCTGCCGGCGATTTTGAGGTAGACAACCTAGCGTTGGTTTCCTATACAAAAGGTATGAGGGCCGGTCAGAAATCAATGGCAAACTACTGAACGTAAACTTGCCAGAAATCACAAAACAGCCAATAAATGCTGGGGGAATGCAAATAGGTTACCAACTAACAGTATACCACAACAAGCAATGATGTACAGACCAGAGGGAAGCAGAGGAAGAAGCCGACCACGTAAACGATGGATGGAGGGACTAACAGATTCCATGGGCATATCGATACATGAAGCCCATAAGCGGGCACTCTCCCGCTGTTAATTCTTTACCTCGACACCGCAAGGTTCAAGAGGAATATGATGAGGTGAGGTGAGATAATGTATTTCGTTGCATCTCGACAAGTGCATACTGGTCAGTTATTTATCATACGAAAGAATTATTAAATTATACTTTAGTGAAATATGTAAAAAGCATAGTTGCTGATATTGTTCGAATATGGATCCTTTCTTAACCCCACGGTAGTTCGAAAAGTTAAAAGAAAGCCTTTCTGTCTGCACACAACTGGCTGTAACCGTCTAATTGATTTTATATATCGCACTCTTGTTCTTTTTTTCATTATAAAGAACTCTGCATATGTCTGAATGTTGTCTTAATTCACTTAAAGATCTTCTGTAGAATCCCATGTTGCTTCATTGATTTCCAAAGAGATTCCCTATCAGTAGGCTACTGTCGACGCATTTTAATAATGTAGAAACCAAATATAAAGTGCCAGTTCAGGGCAGTTCTTTGCTCCATTTTAATACATCATCTTGGTATTGCCTTGAGACACCTAACGCAGGTGACAATATAGCAGGTAAAAGTACCCCAAACCAAATGCTACCACGGGGGTGGACGTATTATGCCTTCTCTAATTCTAGGCCACAAAATATGAGGATGAGGTGGCGAGGTCCCTTTCTCATCGACTTTTATTTTACTCGCGCAATTCCCAGCAAATTCTGAAAATTATCTGGTATCCATTTTATGAGGCTGGGTCGACAGATGGGCCGTGCTGGTTAGGAAAACAAACATTTATTTCTAACTCGGTTAGCAATGTAAAACCCCAAATTATAGAACGCAAAGATAATATAATCGAAAACACCTCGTCCCTATCATTGATAGTTTGACAATAGTTACCCATCTTGTTCTGCAGGCCTGTTCAAAGGTGACATAAATTTCTAACACAATCCTGCACGTACAACGAGTACAATTGTGTGCAAGTGCTCACTGCCAGTGTTATTTATAGAACACACTACACGCAATATATCCAACCGGTATTTCCCAGTATCCAATGACGTAAGATGTGTTTTGTAATGCAACGGGAAAATCCATATATTATCCATTTTGAATAACCTTGCAGATAACCTAAACAATGTCAGTGAGACAGATGAACATATTTTGATGGGGGATTTCAACGGACCGATATGCACACGATGAATACCGTGGGATAAATGCATGGGACCATTCAGCGACACAGAGACTGCATGTAATAGCAATTGTTAACACTTACTCACCATTTGTCCGAACGCGGACTAATAATAGCAAATAGTTGTTTCCAACATTGTCGTAGCCACACCAAAACTTGGTATAAATGAAATGACACAGACCAAGCATCTCAAATTGACTTTATTGACATTGTACTTAGAAAATTAAACAGAAAACTACTATTGGATTCAAGAAACTCACACATACAGACGTTGATACTGATCACAAACCAGTCATAATAAAAAAAATCTCAATATACTGGACAATAAGAAACAAAAAGGTAATAACAGATGTCATCAATTATAAGAGGCTTCATGAAAATACGGTTCAAGACGAATTCAAACAAGAAATTTTAAAAAAAGAAAAAAACTACATAAAACTATCTCTGATGACTACTCAAGCGTAGATAAGGAATGGGCAATTTTCAAGGGTGCCATGCTCGACACACTGGACAATGAATGTGGAACAAAGAAAGTAAGGCAAGACAAAAGATAAAGAACAGTTTGATGGAACAACGAAGGTAAAGATAGCGTATTCAGAAATAATGTAACGTTCATCATAGGAGAAGTCAATATGTAAGTCACAAATGTCTGTAACATATAATTAAATATGATAACAACTTGAAACCAGTTTATTTTCTATACATAGATTATCCCTTTATTTCTCAACATACTTTCCACCAACATTGATGCACTTATCCCATCGTTTTATCAGTCCTCCCAAACCGGCTGCATAGAGCTGTATGCTCTGTTTTCTAAACCACGTTTTCACTTCACATTCAACTTCAGCGTCATTCGCGACATGTCTCCCGCCAAGGTGCGTTTTCAGTGGACCAAAAAGGTTAAAATCGCTAGGGGCTAAGTCGGGGCTGTACAGTGGATGTTTCAAACCTTCCCACCTTAGTTTGTTAATTTTTTCCTGTGTAAATCTAGCCGTATGTGGTCTGGCATTGTCATGGAGAAGCAACACTCCTCTAGTCAGCAGTCCTGGACGTTTTCTTCAAATTGCATCATGAAGCATCGATAGAAAGCATCGATAGAACTTCACAGTACGATTCAGAATTTACATTGTCACCTTTCTTCTTGAAATTAGTTAAAAGCACTCCTTGACAATCCCAGAACACTGTCAGCATAACCTTCCTTGCTGAAGGCGTAACCTTGAAATTTTGGATACAAGGCGAAGAAGGATGTTTCCATTGCATTGAATCACGCTTTGATTCGGGCTGGTAGTGATACACCCATGATTCGTCCCCAGTAACAATCCTGTTCAGCATGTCTTCTCCTTCATCTTCGTATCGACAGAGATGATGCAATGACAGGCTAAATCGGTTCATTTTCTGTTCCTCCTTCAATTGTCTGGTTACCCACCTTGAGCACACTTTCTTAAATTGCAATCGATTATGCAATTTACTGTATGCTGAACCATGTTAGCACCCTATTGCAAATGCTACAGAGTCCATCGTTACTCACCTGTCACCTATAATCATCTCCTCCACCCGCTGCACGGATGCTTCTGTTGCAATCTCAACAGGACGACCAGATCGGATGTCATCAACAAATTTAGAGCGTCCTTGAGAAAATTGTTTCTACCCAGCTATGCACCGCTTTACGTGACAAACATGTGTCAGCATAAACAGAAAGCATGTCCTTATGAATGTCCTTTGCAGGCAGTCCTTTTCCCCACGATAAACGCACAACAGCACGTTGCTCTTTGGTTGCACACTCCGTAAGTACATTCGCCATTTTGTTCATGCGCTGCGCATGAGACACCTAGCGCCACCAGACGAACGGGAATATAAAGTTCGATGTAGCTTTCACCTAATGACACCTGTGGAAAACACCAACTACATTTATCTGCAATCCCATAGAAGTGTGTGACTTATTTATTAACTCACCCTCGTAAAATTAATCACAACTAAATCTAAACAAGGCTATGTTACTTATAGAATATCACGACGAGAGGCCACACGAACAATTAGAGCATCTAAAAATGAATCCTGGAGAATATATGGTGAACAGATGGCGACCCTTAGCAAAGACTGCCCAAGAGAACTGTATACACGTGTCAATACAGTGAGGAACAGAGATGCATACTACAACGCAACCACCATCATAAATAGCAAAAGAGGTATACCATTATTTAATCAACAACAAAGACTAGCAAGATGGACAGAATACTTTCAAGAACTACTTAACCCCGCACATAATATCAGAGAAAATGTCATGGACAACACGAACCAAACTTCACCCCTGTAGAAGTCAAATCAGTTATACAGATAATTCATAACAACAAATCACCGGATCCAGATGGAATAACCACAGAAGCTATTCAGGCCTGTTGGAAAACAGGAGTTAAATGGCTGACAAGACTATTTAATATAGCATGGGAAGAAAGAAAAGTCCCAGACGATTGGCAATAGGTAATAATTGTACTATTATGGAAAAAGAAAGGCAATATGAAAGAGTAGGAAACATACAAAGGTATATCACTCCTGGACCACATAGAGAAAATGTACGAAAATCTATTGGAACAAAGAGCTAGACCCATAGTTGAACAACAGTTAAACTAAGTACAATTGGGTTTCCGGAAAGTTAAAAGTTGCACTTATGCACTATTTACACTTAGACAAGTATGTGAAAAACCATCGAATAATTGATCAGCAGAATGTTGTGTTTGTAGATTAAGAAAAGGCTTTCGACAGAGTAGACATATACAGAATTATGGACCTTCCTTCAGGCTACGGGATACAAGTACAATTGCTAGAAAACATCATAGCCATGTACCACTCGAGTCGAAGTGCAGTAAGAACACATGAAGGTATATCAGATATGTTCACAGTCAATACAGGAGTGAGGCAGGGATGTGTGATCTCTCCCCTGCTATTTAATATCTACATGAACAACACATCCAAAAGAAGCAGGCCTTGACAAAATATATTAAGAAAATTTAGAACTCTTTACTCCAGATGAAATAAATGAACCTCTATTTGCCGACGATCAGTGCCTGTTTTACAGCGATGAGGGCAAACTACAAACTCATATTAATAATCTGAGTTCAACATGCAGCAGATACAATATGAATATAAACACTGCCAAAACCGAAGTAATGCAAGTTAGCAATTCGCCTGGATCACTAAGTATACAGATAAATAGGACTTCTCTGAAACAAGTTAAAGAATTCAAATATTTTGGAAGTATTATCACAGAAGATGGCAGATTGGACAGAGAAATCGAAATCAGTTATCAAGAAGTTATCATTGGAGTGAGGGGAGTTAAGACCACACTGTTTCAATTGGGTCAGTTCTGGGTGCGGTTGTAGGAACTTTCCGTCTACGAACTCTACCAGCCTCTGGAATACCCGTCTTTCACCCTTTTTGTGACGAAACCTTAACCCATAGTGCTTGTCACATGCCTGTGTTCAGTGGCATGAAGGTGAGTGGCCGTACAATATAAACAGTTCAAGAGGTGAAAGGGCATTCACCGGAAAGAGAATATAAGGAGATAAACGGTAAGGGAGAGGGGCTGCAAGAAGGGGCAGACAGTTGGAGCAGTGAGGTTGTGTGTTGTGTGTGAGGCATTGTGGGGGATGGAATTGTTGAGAAGAGAGGGACAAAGACTGACGGGGGACAGTGGAGTCTAGACCGGACCAGGAGAAGGTCGTGGTCTGAGAAAGTGAAGAATTGTGACGGAGTTCTGAAGATAACCCCGCACTGTGGGTTCCAGGGATAGTGAGTGGAATTCGAGACCCATAGTGGGTTACTTTGAGTCGGGCCTAGAGAGAGGCTAGTATACCTGTCGTGTGGAACGATATTTTAGTAGCCTTGAGAGGCAGTGCTATTCGACGTGTTCCATTGGGATGGAGATATATTCTTAGAGAATTCTGTTCCTGGATTTATATGTTACATGTGTCTGTGTTAATTCATCATTAAAGGAGTATTATGTGCGCAAATTAACGCTTGTTCACTGACTGGTGTTTGGGTGTGATGCATCTTGGTTAATCTGTTGTTCAACCTCATATTGTTACAAGGACATACCCTAGACACAACCATAGCCACTCTATCTGTCACTTAGTCAACATTCACTTCGTGACAGAGAAGATTTTTGAGGGCTGTCCGATCTTGGACTTCGGTATTTTACATCAGTACGAATCAGTTCATTAAGCGCAACAACATGGTTTTCCAAGTTCAATCCAGTAATGGCCAGTAGGCGAAGACAGGATTACAAACCACAGCTGCATTCGGTCAAGGAACACCGTGCAATATTGAGATATCTGTGGGCTCTTCGCTGAAAGAGAGGAGTTATTATCTGTGACTTAGTTCCATCAATTTAGAGAGGACTGCGTCAAGAAATTAACAGCAACTCTTTGGTGTGTATAAGACGCCACATCCAAGAAAAACTGTCAGCGCGCGGGGAAAATGCGCGGCGGAGGTCACAGGCGAGCAGTCAGTTCACGTCAAGTCCACTACAGGTAAATTAACGGCGGTCAGCACGCATAAACAGACGAGGCGGGGACGCCAAGAATTAACGCAGGACAAATCGACCGGGAGAGTCGATTGGAGTAGCAGGGGTGTTTGGTCAAGGACAGCACAGGTAAATTCGAGTGGACAAAACAGTGTTTGTAACAAGTGCGGTCAGTCCTAAAGTGTGTGTGTTTGACAGGATTGAACCAAGGATTGAAGAAAATCAAAGATATTGACAGGTGTGTGTGTGTGCTGGAGGCAATCGCACTGTGTTGTTGCAAGTTGACTGGTCAAGATTATTCGACGCAGTAAATAGGACGGGTGGGTACACCAGCGTCCAGGTACTGGGGAAGTACATGTTTGGAAAACAGAGAAAAATTGGCAGTCGCTGATTTGACGGACAGTTGACTGAAGGGGATAGTAACAGTACCCCTACCGCAGCCGGCTGGGGCTGTCAAGTGTTTGTGTGAAAACTGTGTTACGGAGGGATTTTTCACTGAGAGTGATAAAGAGAAATTGAGGTGTCCGGCAAGGTCAAGGCCGTGGACAGTGGAAAGTTACTGAGATGTCCCATAGTGGAACTGGATAAACAAGCTGGTTTTGTGTGAAACTAGACTTTATGTTCGGCTTTGTTAAAAGCCCTTTGTGTGCATTACCTTATAATCAGCAAACATTTTGTCAACGATTGATGACGTGGCATCTCCGCGAACATAGTTGCATACAGTTGCCAAAAAGAACTGGCGGTACAGAGTGAAAGCGTTGAACATTTATTGCCATTATTTTGGTCTTTTCTTTTGGTGAATCTATAACATATATGATACAGCGAAGCGCCATCTCCGCAACGAGAGTAACAACAAATCGAAAGAACACTTTGGATTATTACCACGTACAGAGAAAGTACAATAACGTTACGGATATCACTATCATCTTCAACTTTTGTCGACAGTTGGAACTTTTGATCCCCACGTGAATTCAAATAACCACGCAACAAAACAAGAAGTCGGTTTGAAATCTAGCGTCGTAGACATTGAATAAAAAGAACTTTTGGCGACGGATTAGTGGGCACATATTTATCGGCCAACGATGTGGACATTCTGTTTGCTGCTCATTGTCTTATAAATATTGTTTTCGGTTGTTAAGCTGTTACTTGTATGTGGTCCAGTGTTTGTCAAGAGTAGGGGATTTGTTGGGGTGTTTCTCGAGAGTCGGGATACAGCACAATAATTTATTTGTCTTTCTGGTGCTTACGATATTTTTGTAAGAAAAACGTTAATGAGTTGACGTATCGTGCAGGGGCATTGAAATAGTCTTAACCAATATCTAGAGCCGAGTTGTCTGACGTCAGATCTGTGTATATTTTCAGTATATATTCTTTTTCTTTCTCTCTTTCTTTTCGTTATATTTACATATAATATTTGTTGTGTTCGGATATATGTTTTTATTGTGATCTTTCGTCATTTCTGCTGTCTAGTGGTCTTGGTCAATTTATATTTTTATTTTACGCGCACTGTGGGTGTCTCTACACAAGCTTGTGGTTGTTACTGTGGTTTATTTCTGTGTCATCATCGTCTCCGTGTACTCAGCTTGTGAAGTCTAGCGTTGGATAGTCATCACTTAGTGTTATCATCCATTTGTGTGTATATGTTTTTATATGTATGTTTAACAATATTTCCAGGGACTTCATGAACTTTTGGTCATAGATATAGGGAGTATAGGTGATACTTCCCACCCCACTACCTAGTGCTTATAGAGTGACTGGGTGAGTACAGAGTGATATTGGAGCACTACGGATTTACGTACACAGGGAGTGCGGGTGTACTTAGGGAAGTGACACAAAGACTAACAGCAGAGTCTTTACATTTATAGTTGGCTGACAGACAGCAACGTGTCCACAAGTACAAGATGCCTACTTTAATGGATTATATTGAAGCAGGTGAAAGAATAGGTCTGAAAGGTAAAGAGTTACAGGAGTATGCCGAAACAAAAGAACAACAACAGATTGAAAGAGACCTGAGACAAGCCGAAAGAGAACAGAGACAGGCAGAACTCGAGGCCAACCGCCTACAGGAAGAAAAGTTAGCTGAGAGAGAACAAAAACTAGCTGAAATAGAAAACAAACGTCTACAGGAAGTAAAACTAGCTGAAATAGAAAACAAGCGTCTACAGGAAGCGACACAAGTAAAATTAGCTGAAATAGAAAACAAGCGTCTACAGGAAGAGACACAAGTAAAATTAGCTGAAATAGAAAACAAGCGTCTACAGGAAGAGACACAAGTAAAACTAGCTGAAATCGAGTTAAGAAAACTAGAACTATCTTCGAAAGGTCAAAGTGAGGAAAGCAGAAGAACGTCGCAGTCGTCACAGAGATTAAAACTGCCATACTTTACGGACCGAGACAACCTTGAATCTTATTTGGACAGATTTCAAGCAAGTGCGAAAGTGTTAGGCATCCCCGAAGAACAGTATGCTATTAGACTAGGAGAGCTGCTTACGGGCAAGGCACTAGACACCATGTTCAATTTACCTGTAGAAGAAAGAAACAACTACACTATCTTACGTCAACGTTTGCTGACTAAGTTCCAACTCACTGAGCATGGATATAGGACAAAGTTTAGACAGTTAGTGCCAGAGACAAATCAAGATTTCACAGACTTTGTTAACACTGTAAAGAATGCATTTAACAAATGGATGGAGCTTGCAGAAGTAGGGAAAGATTTTAATAAATTAGTAGATCTAATGTTAAGAGACAAGGTAGTATCTGCATGCAATTCTAATTTAGTGGCGTTCTTTGAGGAACGGAAGCCAAAGGACATAGACACAATGTCTCAGTTAGGGCAAAACTACATGACTGCACATCCTAACGTATCTATTGGGAAACTAATGAGTGAGGAAATAGTCTGTGCAGCGTACACTAAACAGAACCAGAATCCAGTTATCAGACCAAGGGCGAAAAGTGTGGATTCAGCACAGAAAGGTGAGCAGCAAGAACTTCAAGATAATGGTTTCCGAGGAAACAATGTTGGTAGAGTAGGACGGTACCCATATAGAAGAGGGAACTTCCAGAGACGTCCAAATTATGCCGGATGTTGGAATTGTGGGAGCTGGAGACACAGGGCAGCAGAGTGTGATGCACAACCATCAGATGGACCAACGAACAGCACTAAAAGGGAGATTACTTGTTTCAAATGTGGAAAGAATGGGCATATCAGCCATCAATGTAGGATGAGAGAAACAGAGCACTCAAATGCAGCGCAAGTAATTGAGACGCTGAACAATGAAGATTGTAGTGGGTGCAAACCTCTTTTTGAAAAAGACAGTCAGCCAGTCTTAATATGTGGTCACACAGTTAAAGCAGGATCAGCAGTGCATGAAGGAGGAAGTCTGAAGATGCATCATGGGTTTGTTAATGATAGGCCAGCGTTAACAATTAGGGATTCCGGATGTACGTCCATCGGGGTGAGAAAGAGTTTAGTGCAACCCTCGGATTATACAGGGGAAAAGATTAGATCCATAACATTTAATGGGACAGTAGAATTCTACCCAATAGCCGTGATAACAGTAAAAACACCATACATAACAGGAAGAGTGACAGCATGTGTTTTAGACTCACCAGTGGCAGATCTCATCATAGGAAATGTTATAGGAGTTAAAGAGTGTACAGAAGAGGAAGTAGTTTATTGGGACCAAAAATATAGTGTAAGCAGTAATGAGGTAGTTACCACAATAGAACCTAAATTAGAGAGTATAGCTGAGGTAGAAGAGGCACTTGAAGTAGACACAGGAACTCAGGACAAGGATAGTACAGCTGAGCAGATGAGAATGGATCCCAAATATAGTGCTAGTGGCTCCCAGAGACAAGATACTACTCTGAACAAATGTTCACATGGGTGTAGGAGAGTAGAACATAGGCAGTCAAAGAAAGGTAGATGGTGCTTCGAGAGGAAGAACAATGTTCTCACTCGCCACTTTTCAGATGGCGGAACTGCATGTGGGCAAGTAGTATTACCGCTAACACATAGAGACCGATATACTAGAACAGCTCAGGATAGTGCATGTGCAGGACACATAGGCATAAGGCGTATGCAGCAGAAAGAAAGGTGCCAGATATATGGGCCAAGATTGAATAAAGAGTTCAGACTAAACAGAGACTCAAGTGTAACGGTGCAATATACAGATAGGAAAGTTGAGTCAGGTCAAAAGAGTTGTCGCGACATTACTGACCCAGGGCTAGGGATAACAAACAGATGTTGTAATTGTAGAGGTACCATGAGTGATGGGTACATGAAAGGTAGACACAGCATCGACAGGAATCAGAGGTGGGTTAATGCAAGAACAGAACCACCTGATATAGGGTCGGTACACAAATAGTATTGTGTGGTCGTGAAGTAGTAAGAGACCTGTGGGTACATAAGTATAATGCTTTTCTATGATGTATTATTATTATTATTATTATTATTATTATGTGATGTATTAGTTCATGCATTGATACAAAAGATAGAAAGTTGTTTGTATTTATGTGTGGGGATTATGGGAGTTTACTATGAGTATTTGATGTATTATGTAATGTGGTAGCGAGAGTAAGTTGGATTTATACTTACGACTACCCAGGCAATGTGTCTGGGTCACATATTTGATAAGTATTAGTCGCCCAACATTTGAAAACGATGTTTTCTTTTGAGGGTGGGGTAGTGTCACATGCCTGTGTTCAGTGGCATGAAGGTGAGTGGCCGTACAATATAAACAGTTCAAGAGGTGAAAGGGCATTCACCGGAAAGAGAATATAAGGAGATAAACGGTAAGGGAGAGGGGCTGCAAGAAGGGGCAGACAGTTGGAGCAGTGAGGTTGTGTGTTGTGTGTGAGGCATTGTGGGGGATGGAATTGTTGAGAAGAGAGGGACAAAGACTGACGGGGGACAGTGGAGTCTAGACCGGACCAGGAGAAGGTCGTGGTCTGAGAAAGTGAAGAATTGTGACGGAGTTCTGAAGATAACCCCGCACTGTGGGTTCCAGGGATAGTGAGTGGAATTCGAGACCCATAGTGGGTTACTTTGAGTCGGGCCTAGAGAGAGGCTAGTATACCTGTCGTGTGGAACGATATTTTAGTAGCCTTGAGAGACAGTGCTATTCGACGTGTTCCATTGGGATGGAGATATATTCTTAGAGAATTCTGTTCCTGGATTTATATGTTACATGTGTCTGTGTTAATTCATCATTAAAGGAGTATTATGTGCGCAAATTAACGCTTGTTCACTGACTGGTGTTTGGGTGTGATGCATCTTGGTTAATCTGTTGTTCAACCTCATATTGTTACAAGGACATACCCTAGACACAACCATAGCCACTCTATCTGTCACTTAGTCAACATTCACTTCGTGACAGTGCTCATTCTTAAGGACTGACTCAACTCTGGTTTAATAAACATAAGATATCAATGTGTTTACATCAGAGTGTCAGAGGAGATAGGCACAGATAGAGGTAGGCAGTTTGAAGCTAGATAGTATCCATATTAGTCCTGTAGGATCTCGGCGCTCATCATAGATCCGTACAGATGCGGTCCTCCCAGTCTGCTGTCAGATTGGGCTCACTCAGTCGTGACATATCCTCCTAAGAATGTTCCGGACCGTCGTGGTAGCAGGTGAGATATTCTCCTTCTGGAAGACGGTAATCTTGCTCGACACTATACTCTGTGGACTTCCCCTGGTCTAGGAGGTGATGGCGGGCGAGTTCACCAACTATGCTGACGTGAAGATCGTTCCATCCCAATTAGCCCGTAGGGGGTAGCAAAAGTCAATGTCTAGTTTATGGGATGCATGTGGTAGACTAGTATCCATTCTGCAGATGTAGGACCTGTGACAGGTTTGCCTTGGGTATTGAGAGTTAACCAAGCCCAAGGGGTCCTTAGCACTCCCGTGTATTCTAACCCCAGGGGTTGGATGGGCAGATACACTGTTTACCCTGTGGTTGCCCTCAAATGGTATAAATAAGTCTACAAGCCCCTCCAGATTCTAGACCCCCACTCTCTACCTTCTCCCTTGGGACAATGAACCCTGAGGTATCATCCGAGACCACACTCAATCACTGTACAAAGAATAAGTCAACATCAACAAAGTTTATTCTACCCTAAAGACAATAGGTAGGATATGAACACCCTGATAGTATAAACTATTTACAATAGCAGAAGATAGGTTAGAGACAGAATCAGAGATAGAGATGCTTCGTATATCATCACTAGGCTGACGTGCAGGTTTGAGACAGATGATCCGTCCAGTCGGTCCGACACTCACCCGGCTCTCTTCCAGACTGATGACTGGAACCTTTGGAGACCACTCCGTCCCCAGAGCTAAGATCAGATGTCAGAGGAACTACCTCTTCGGATCACCGACTGCTGGATGAACTTCTCTGCTCTGTCCCACTGAATCGCTGTGACCAACTTTCACAGTTATCAAAGTACAGCCTGGTATGGAGACCCTCTTCCTTGAGGCGACCCCAGTTGATCTCTAGATTTCTCTAGACGTAACACATGACCAACCTAATGGTTCCATAGTAGAATTATATAACCTTGATTGGGTAATGAATCAGCACTGCAACAAGTCAACACAGTCACTAGAAAAACACCAATGTTCCGGTAACTGAGTTCACTATTCACTACACAGTCGCATGTTCAGACTCCCTCAGAGTCCTGCACACATCTTGAAACATGGTTGAGCTTGGTAACAAAACACATGGTCTCTAATTCTATGACTTGGTTGTTCGAATGATTGAGCAAGACCTATTTCATATTCAGCATACAAAGTTCGTAAAGGTCAGGATGAGTTTACCTGTCTACCACCTCGAGTTCGAGTAAGAAAATACGCAAGCTGGTGTGGGTCTAGTCATGACCGAACACTCGTGCCAACGTAGTTACAGCCCCTTTGGTTTGGGCCAATCTTTGCCTGGTCTGTCCCACGTTTAGGCGGAAACACATTGATTTGGACTTGATGAGCTCCCAGAGCTGCGCCTACCCCACCTTGGTAAGTCTCTCTGGAGTGAGCCTGCCATCATAGCTCCGTAGTAAATCAACCTTCATTATACACCGGCAAGATTGCTCAGGTAGATGAACTATATTCTGAAATAGTCTTAATCACAGTTCTAATATGGAAAAACAAACCATCTAGTTCCACTAGTGCTGTTGCAGGGTTCTAGAATCACGTGGTGAGTATGAGTCATGCATGGTGATTCTCCCTCTTGCATAATGTAGCACAGTCAGGCGTGGTAAAGTAGGTATTGTGACCCTTCGCCATGGATCACGTAGTGGTTTCCGGCAACTTAGTAATAGGCTGGTTCTAACAGGCAACACCTGAAAGTAAGAGCGATCGGTGAAAGTATTCGGCCCAAACATTGGCTCATGTGCATCAAAACCCTGAAAAATCAACCTTCAGTCTAGCTACCTAGTTATACAACTAAGTAGAGCAACATCTCTAAGTTGATAGTATTAATGCATCAAGCTCAGTCCAATGTCAGCTGGCCTTTCAGAGAACAGCCCGTCAAACAGATTGAGAATCAAGAATGGCGAGTCTGATCTAACGTTTCACCTATCCCTATTCACATAACGGTTGTCGCTAAAGTCATTCAGTAGTTGTTCAAGAGTTAACTGGAACTAAACATCAAGGTAAGGTGTCCCTGGACCCCCCCCCCCCCTTTTCAATATACATCTAATCATAAACCAACAATGATCAAGGCACCATCACTTGGGATATAGTAACAATACCAGACCATATAACATATCTACAGTTTCCATTTCGCTAGTGGGACCTCCTGCCCACTCTATAGCGAAACTCTTCTTGTTAGACTCTTCCCTAGAGTCAAGAAGTCTTTCCAGCGAAAACATGCTCCCCGCATGTTCAAGGTTCTCCCCAGTTCTGCCTTTCCAAGAGGATTAGCCTTGGCCGTGGCCGAACTTCACTGGCCTGGTTATACCAGTCTCATACAAGAATAACTCACACGCAGCCCTCATATTCCATTCGTCCCCGAATCTCATTCGTCCTCCATTTGTTCCTCCATACTTTCCTCACATCAGCACTGACGTACCCACGCAAGTATGGATAGAACGGGACAGGAAAGAATAGCATGAAGAACGCCTGTACATCGCGACGGTAATGCCATGTTATCTCGCGTCGAACCACTTCGGCGGTCGGTACATTATTCATAGAAGTAGTACTCAACATGACCTAGTATATACGTAATAACAACATCGTATATCTCTCTAGCACCACTGAAGAACTTACCTTCGTATGAATTCCCAGTTCCTCGAATGTATTCACTATTTAGTTCACACACAAAATAGCTACATCACTTCTTAGAGTTAATCACGTACGTGCTCTATTTCCCTATCACATGAGTGCTTCACTAGCTCACTCTTCAGCTACCAACTTACCTTGTCTACTTTCAGCGCTCAGCTAACGTAATTACTGACTGGCATCAAGTAAGTTCATACTATAACATAGTTTACTGTTCCCTACTACAGTCAGCAAACATAGTATATGCAACTACGAACTATAATCAATCAATAACATTGTAACACAATTTGCCAATTTTAATGGACTTTTCGTTAACGCTAAGCAGTTGACCAAACAGCTGTTCACGACGGCTTGTAAACACAAGTATACACACCGCTGTGCGATGCCCTCGTTCTCACTGGGTTATCGATCGGTGAAGTCATTATCTATGCTAGACGCTCGCATATTTAATTAGCTATGAACGATCACACTTTCTGCTCACTTTACAACGTTAAATTAATTACTACAATTCATACCTGAAATGGTTGATTGTTTCCAGTCAGCTTCAATGACTATCTTACGCCAGCAGGTCGTGAAATGACAGTCCGCTGTAACTTGGTTGTGGGTGAAGAAGTGGGTTCACTGCTACCCAAAAAGCAGTACCTTCTCACACAAGAGATGAAGAGTGAATGAGCTGTGCCAGCCACATTTCTCCCTCGTGCGGACGAATGCGCTCGAGAAAGAAGTGCTGCACGAAGTGTGGCAACTTCCACGTGAAACTCTATTTTCCACAGTGGAATTCTAGGTTCTAACAGCACGGGAAGTTAGTGTTGTACTGAGCCACCTTGGACCTCCAAATCCAGGTGGTTCTCGAACCTTCCAGATGGAAAATTCCTACTGGGCTATCCCCGATCTATTTATAGACGGGAAAGTCCCGGATGACGCCGAACAAAGTGGAAAATCGCTCGACAAGGCACAAATGAATTGCCGTTTTGTCACATAGGCCCCCACTTTAAGAGGATCGACCCCGTCGTTCCACTCCTTAGCAAGAAGTTGTCCGAGTCGTTCTATCTTCTTTCTGAGACCGGATGGCGGGTGAGGAAGTCTAACCCGACAATATTTCATGGAATACTTTTACCACCATTGGTGAGGATGCAAGTTATCAAGTATCACGGGTGATCAACGCCTACTCCGCTACTGCGATTGGTCAAGTCACAGTGTCGTGCGGACTAGAGCTCCCGTCTCGATCTGATTTAACGATCGTCCTGCCAGAGTTTACTGGACTTCTGCAACTCCAGCTTCCCCTTTCGAGGACCCAGCTGGACTGCAGTCGGTCGGTTTGAGGAACCAGTGGTCTGTGTACGATCCGACACAACCCCTCTCTTCCGACCACGGTTCTCAGTGTAGCTAGCACTGCGGGTGTTCTTTTGGCCGGTCATGTTCCCCCGATCACCGGGTTGAACCGAAGAAGGTACCTGCACATACATATAGGTTGAGGATTGCCTATGCTGTGACAGGCTTTCCGCTACCTGACCTGAACCCCGAACCGCGTTCTCAGCGAAACTTTGCGCCCTTTTGTGTGCAGAGTTATCGGGCTTCCCCTCATAGCGCATGAGGAGAGCGGAATGGAAAGTAACAGACTTTCCCAGGATCTCCACTCCATAGTGCTTGTGGAGCCCCACGTTATCCACTAGGAATGGGCCCTGCCACCCGATTTCGAATTCGTTCCCCTCGATTGGGAGGAGTACTAGAACTCGATCTCCCACCACAAAGGATATCTTCGTCTTCGTCTTCTCAGGTGTGCATTTACGGCACTCAGGACAAGACCTGATATATCTGCGCACGTCGCCTGTCATGCCCGGCCATGTATAGTACCGGGAAAGACACTTACCGGTTGTCCCTACAGTCAGATATCCGGTTGGGGACCTGACATGTACCTTCTGCAGCAGATTAGCTGTATAGCTCTCAGGAACCAACTTACGTTCCCACTGCCGCTTCTCTGATCCGGTCCGGATTACCTGCGACCGGTTGCCAGAGCCGAACTTACCCTGATTTAACGGGCTCACATCGTTGGACAACCTGTTCGAACAAGGACACAGCGTCGCATCCTTGCTCCGAGCAGTACTCATAAAATCCGGCTTGAGGTTTCCGGAGACTTACCTTCTCTAGACCCTCTTCCTCTGTATCCCTGACTTGCCTAGACTTATAGATGCTAGGGTGTTTTGGTTCGCCCAAAAACACATGCTTCTGGCCGAGAATTAGGGGATAGATTGGGTCAGGTACTACTGCCGCCTGAATGCGTCCAGTAACGTACTTGCTCCGAATCTCCACATTGGCAATCGGGCAACGTAACGCTATAGCACTCCTACTGGCCGGCTGTATCTCCGTTATCTCCCCGGTGAGTTGCTCTGGGCCTGTCAGGTGGGATGCAATTACAGCAGGAAATTGCAATTCTGTGTCGTAGAGGCACATCACCTGTTGCCCGTTCACTTCTACTCTCTCAACCACTGGAGGTCTCTTTGGTTCACGATTCCCATCACCCAACTCCACTTTCCTGCAGAGTCTATCCTTAACCTCTGCAAGACAAGCAAAGTGCAAGTCCTTCGGTTTACTTCTGCACTCACTGGTATTGTGGGTGCTGGACTTACAGAATTTGCACCACCGCTCCGTCCACTTCCTCTTTGGAGAGTTAGGTGGGCTATTCTTACCTGGGTTGATGTTAGAGTTCTTCTCTAAAGTGCTCACATGTTTCGTCGGTTCACTCGAACCTTTGGCCTTCTTGGATGCCTTACATAACTTACCTTGATCCGTATCTTTCGATCTCGGATCTGTTGGACTGGTGTCTCCAGTCTCGCCATAGACTTCAACATACCTTTCAGCTAACTTGGTGACTAAATCCAATCTCTCAGCTCCATTCTCACCTAAGAAGTTTCGCAAGGGTTTCGACATTTGCATACGCATCTGATCTACAACCATCAACTCACGCAAACTTTCATACTCTTCTTTAAATCCTGCCAAAGCCATCCATTTCAGAAGGTATGCGTTTAACCTCACACTGTATGCTGAAAACAATTCACCAGGTTCCCGCTTAGAAGTTCTGAACTTCCTTCGGTACGAGTGTGCTGTGATTTCAAATCTCTTCAGCTATGCAGCTTTTAATGCCGGGTAATCATTCTGCATTCCCGGTGGCAAGCGTGCATAGACTTCGTAACTAGCGCCTCTGAGTCCCTGGGAGAGTTTCAAACACCATTTCTGTTTGTCTAGCCCCATTGCGATACACATTGCCTCATACTTCTCTAAGTATTGGTCGATACGTTCTTTCTCGGGTTCGAACGGCAGTAAGGGCCATTTCATAGCCTGGTAGTCACGTCTACTGGTTGACCCTGAGCCAGGAGGTTCATCTCCTCCCACAGCTCCCTCAGTTACACCAGTAGCTGGCACTTGTGCCTCAAGTAGCTTCATACGATACTCGTGGTCACGTCTCTCTCGGTCTGCTTCCAATTCGAGCCGTTTCATTTCGCTGTCAGCAGTAATCTTCTTTTCCTCTAAAGCCACTTTACTAGCTTCAAGTTCCCTTTCTGCTTTCCTCCTATCTCTCTCCTCTTGGCGAAAATCTCTTTCCACCGATTGTACATAGGAGTTCAATGCCTCACCTTCTAGACCTAACTTATGCCCAGTTGCCTGAACTTTGGCTAAGTCTAACTCTTGGGTAGACATGTTGACTATGAGATGTAGTTCTCTATGTGTATGGGTATGCACAGCAATACAATCAATAACCAGTCAATGGTATTAACTAAGCAACACCACAACACAAATGTCCGTCAGACAGTTATGAGATAGGTAGAAGTAGTAGAATCTTAAGTAGACTGATGGTAGAGGATATAGACAAAGTCAGTATCACTACGAGAGGTTCTACCAACACACAGAGGTCTGTAAATATCCCGGACGAGCCCCCAAATATCTCTGGAGTGTGACAGGTTTGCCTTGGGTATTGAGAGTTAACCAAGCCCAAGGGGTCCTTAGCACTCCCGTGTATTCTAACCCCAGGGGTTGGATGGGCAGATACACTGTTTACCCTGTGGTTGCCCTCAAATGGTATAAATAAGTCTACAAGCCCCTCCAGATTCTAGACCCCCACTCTCTACCTTCTCCCTTGGGACAATGAACCCTGAGGTATCGTCCGAGACCACACTCAATCACTGTACAAAGAATAAGTCAACATCAACAAAGTTTATTCTACCCTAAAGACAATAGGTAGGATATGAACACCCTGATAGTATAAACTATTTACAATAGCAGAAGATAGGTTAGAGACAGAATCAGAGATAGAGATGCTTCGTGTATCATCACTAGGCTGACGTGCAGGTTTGAGACAGATGATCCGTCCAGTCAGTCCGACACTCACCCGGCTCTCTTCCAGACTGATGACTGGAACCTTGGGAGACCACTCCGTCCCCAGAGCTACGATCAGATGTCAGAGGAACTACCTCTTCGGATCACCGACTGCTGGATGAACTTCTCTGCTCTGTCCCACTGAATCGCTGTGACCAACTTTCACAGTTATCAAAGTACAGCCTGGTATGGAGACCCTCTTCCTTGAGGCGACCCCAGTTGATCTCTAGATGTCTCTAGACGTAACACATGACCAACCTAATGGTTCCATAGTAGAATTATATAACCTTGATTGGGTAATGAATCAGCACTGCAACAAGTCAACACAGTCACTAGAAAAACACCAATGTTCCGGTAACTGAGTTCACTATTCACTACACAGTCGCATGTTCAGACTCCCTCAGAGTCCTGCACACATCTTGAAACATGGTTGAGCTTGGTAACAAAACACATGGTCTCTAATTCTATGACTTGGTTGTTCGAATGATTGAGCAAGACCTATTTCATATTCAGCATACAAAGTTCGTAAAGGTCAGGATGAGTTTACCTGTCTACCACCTCGAGTTCGAGTAAGAAAATACGCAAGCTGGTGTGGGTCTAGTCATGACCGAACACTCGTGCCAACGTAGTTACAGCCCCTTTGGTTTGGGCCAATCATTGCCTGGTCTGTCCCACGTTTAGGCGGAAACACATTGATTTGGACTTGATGAGCTCCCAGAGCTGCGCCTACCCCACCTTGGTAAGTCTCTCTGGAGTGAGCCTGCCATCATAGCTCCGTAGTAAATCAACCTTCATTATACACCGGCAAGATTGCTCTGGTAGATGACCTATATTCTGAAATAGTCTTAATCACAGTTCTAATATGGAAAAACAAACCATCTAGTTCCACTAGTGCTGTTGCAGGGTTCTAGAATCACGTGGTGAGTATGAGTCATGCATGGTGATTCTCCCTCTTGCATAATGTAGCACAGTCAGGCGTGGTAAAGTAGGTATTGTGACCCTTCGCCATGGATCACGTAGTGGTTTCCGGCAACTTAGTAATAGGCTGGTTCTAACAGGCAACACCTGAAAGTAAGAGCGATCGGTGAAAGTATTCGGCCCAAACATTGGCTCATGTGCATCAAAACCCTGAAAAATCAACCTTCAGTCTAGCTACCTAGTTATACAACTAAGTAGAGCAACATCTCTAAGTTGATAGTATTAATGCATCAAGCTCAGTCCAATGTCAGCTGGCCTTGCAGAGAACCGCCCGTCAAACAGATTAAGAATCAAGAATGGCGAGTCTGATCTAACGTTTCACCTATCCCTATTCACATAACGGTTGTCGCTAAAGTCATTCAGTAGTTGTTCAAGAGTTAACTGGAACTAAACATCAAGGTAAGGTGTCCCTGGACCCCCCCCCCCCCCTTTTCAATATACATCTAATCATAAACCAACAATGATCAAGGCACCATCACTTGGGATATAGTAACAATACCAGACCATATAACATATCTACAGTTTCCATTTCGCTAGTGGGACCTCCTGCCCACTCTATAGCGAAACTCTTCTTGTTAGACTCTTCCCTAGAGTCAAGAAGTCTTTCCAGCGAAAACATGCTCCCCGCATGTTCAAGGTTCTCCCCAGTTCTGCCTTTCCAAGAGGATTAGCCTTTGGCCGTGGCCGAACTTCACTGGCCTGGTTATACCAGTCTCATACAAGAATAACTCACACGCAGCCCTCATATTCCATTCGTCCCCGAATCTCATTCGTCCTCCATTTGTTCCTCCATACTTTCCTCACATCAGCACTGACGTACCCACGCAAGTATGGATAGAACGGGACAGGAAAGAATAGCATGAAGAACGCCTGTACATCGCGACGGTAATGCCATGTTATCTCGCGTCGAACCACTTCGGCGGTCGGTACATTATTCATAGAAGTAGTACTCAACATGACCTAGTATATACGTAATAACAACATCGTATATCTCTCTAGCACCACTGAAGAACTTACCTTCGTATGAATTCCCAGTTCCTCGAATGTATTCACTATCTAGTTCACACACATAGTAGCTACATCACTTCTTAGAGTTAATCACCTACGTGCTCTATTTCCCTATCACATGAGTGCTTCACTAGCTCACTCTTCAGCTACCAACTTACCTTGTCTACTTTCAGCGCTCAGCTAACGTAATTACTGACTGGCATCAAGTAAGTTCATACTATAACATAGTTTACTGTTCCCTACTACAGTACAGCAAACATAGTATATGCAACTACGAACTATAAACAATCAATAACATTGTAACACAAGTTGCCAATTTTAATGGACTTTTCGTTCTAAGCAGTTGACCAAACAGCTGTTCACGACGGCTTGTAAACACAAGTATACACACCGCTGTGCGATGCCCTCGTTCTCACTGGGTTATCGATCGATGAAGTCATTATCTATGCTAGACGCCCGCATATTTAATTAGCTATGAACGATCACACTTTCTGCTCACTTTACAACGTTAAATTAATTACTACAATTCATACCTGAACCGGTTGATTGTTTCCAGTCAGCTTCAATGACTATCTTACGCCAGCAGGTCGTGAAATGACAGTCCGCTGTAACTTGGTTGTGGGTGAAGAAGTGGGTTCACTGCTACCCAAAAAGCAGTACCTTCTCACACAAGAGATGAAGAGTGAATGAGCTGTGCCAGCCACATTTCTCCCTCGTGCGGACGAATGCGCTCGAGAAAGAAGTGCTGCACGAAGTGTGGCAATTCCACGTGAAACTCTATTTTCCACAGTGGAATTCTAGGTTCTAACAGCACGGGAAGTTAGTGTGGTACTGAGCCACCTTGGACCTCCAAATCCAGGTGGTTGTCGAACCTTCCAGATGGAAAATTCCTACTGGGCTATCCCCGATCTATTTATAGACGGGAAAGTCCCGGATGACGCCGAACAAAGTGGAAAATCGAAAATAAATTGTCACCTAAAGTCAGATCCAGGTCCATAGATAGTCTGAACTGGGCATATGACACCTCTCTGGGCCGCCATGGCTTGAGAGCAATATGTACGATTACGGGTGTTACCTTGTTGATATATATCACTGACAAATGGTGCTGGCTGCTCTGTGACTGACACTTGACGGTGATTACACAAGGAGACCATAGGCGACGGGACCTCGTTACGCTGGAGCGACCAGATTTTCCTTCCATTCCTGGAAGCTAGCGGTCCACACTATATTCCCCTGTCGGTAACCGGGCCTCCGCTGGTGGTCTGCGCACTCGAAGGCAGATCTTTTATATCGAAGTAACCTGGACAACATGCTGCCGAATATGTCGGCCTCCTTTGATAGCCATCGAGACAGTTCATACAGCCACTTTCTACGACGTCCTCAGAACAGCACCGCACAACAGCTGATCTCAACAACCAGTTGACCTTCACCCGTTAACTAGCCCCGAACTTCGCTAAGCGACTGTTCCTCGTGCCGTCCGGAGACAGTGGTTACTGCGCACAATAGCTGAACTCGGTTCACGGGTCGAGGACATTCGAGATTGTTCTAGAAAGGAACAAGGGAGGCAAGTCATTACTGAGGACTATCTGGCGAGAAATCGCTCAGTAATTCCCCTTTGACCGTAGGCCGCGAACCGAACAAGGCCCGTCTTGTAACATAGACCCCCTCTTATGACAATCGACCCGGTTGACTTTCCCTGGCCGAAGGTTAGGTCCTTGCCGACTAATCTTCCTCCTCCGGGACAGGATGTCTTGAGAGAAAGTCAGCCATAACATTCTCCTTTCCGGGAATGTACTCAACAGTGAAGTTATGGGGCTGCAATAGTAATGAACAGCGCATAATTCGCGCATTCAGTCTCTGGGAAGTAGCCAGAAACATCAGCGGTTGGTGGTCCGAATGAACCCTAAATTTTACCCCATACAAATAGGGTTGAAACTTTTGGACGGCCCAAACCAATGACAGACATTCGCACTCGATGGTGGAGTAGTTCAGTTTGGCTGTCAGGAGTTTACGACTCACGTACGTAACAGAAGGTAATGCTGACCGACCGTCCCTTCCCTTCTGCAATAGTGTTGCCCCTATCCCGATGTTGCTAGCGTCGATCCTCAACACGAACGGCTTAGACAGGCCAGGGAGCTGAAGGACAGGCTTGCTGATTAGGGCTTCTTGCATCCAGCTGTACGCCCTCTCACAGTCGGGAGTCCAGACGATTTTGTCCGGAGCACCGCAGATTCACCAGCACGCCGCATTCTTTATACGCTCCAGCCTTTCAACCTAGATCTGTGATACTGGCAGCATCCCCATACAATACTCAATGTCAGAAATATTAGCTGCTGAAAAACATCATCTGCTCTACCCCGGTTACAGCCATTGCCTTCACCACATTAAGTCCTTTACCAGCCTTCACCACCAAAGCCTCCATATAATCCTTAAAAGACATACACGGGCCAAAGGTGATTTTCAAGTACTTCAATTTACTCTGTCTACTAGGAGAACATTAATTCAATATAATACATGAGACATCAGCCTTCACGATCTGGTTATCCAGGGTGTAAAAAAACAACTGCTACTGTGTCTGGGTTTATAATGGCCCCTGCGTCACTGAACCACTCTGTCACCCTGTTTATTGCCATCTGTAAGTCTTCAGCCAAGCTTTCCCTGTTTCTTCCTTGTCTTTACATCAGCACATCGTCTGCAAATGTCAAGATTCTACCAATAATTGGTGTCTAAACTATCTGCGACTTTGCTGGTGTATACATTAAAAAGCACTGAGGACATGACAGATCCCTGTGGAAGCCAGGTGTACTAGTACAGGAGTCAGAAGTTCATGACCCCATGCGGCGAACTGTGATTTTACGCTCATAAGGTACTGCCGCATTCCATTTAAAAATCCAATGGCAAACCTCCATGTCCAAAAGAGTGTATTTCAAACGATAATACCTTACCCTGTTGTAAGCATCTTCCAAGTCATTTACCACCGGAACCGTCTCCTGTTTATTCTGAAAACCCTCATAGACAACAAATGCAATTGTTGCCACATTGGCCCAGGTATCCGTCCCAGGCTGGTAACTCCCACGCTCATTTGGGAGCAGTTTATATTTTTCCAATTTGTGCTGCTACTATCATCTAGTACTTTGCAAAAGGTGTTTTTTAAGGTGATGAGTCTATGTCCATTTACTTTTAGTGATCCTTGTCTGGCTTTGGGGGTGAGGCAAGGTAGCTGTGCACTAATTCCATGGTATTTCTGCCGTTTGCATGCTTAGGTTGAAACACATAACCGTATCCGCCTAGTCGCCGTCGTTCATGTTCTTCAAATGAGTGTACCTAATCAGAACGGGCCTGGTGCTATGTCTTTAGTTCTCTTGATCACACGTCTAATATCCTCTCCCTGTATCATGTCTTCATAGTAGTCATTCATAGTGGCCTGTGACAGGGCCTCTGACCGTATTCCTAATAGTCCTGTCCTTCTGATCAGTCTGTTTTAGAAATCGTGCGAGAAATGCCCCCCCCCCCGGTCCTTGTCAGTTGTCATAGGCCCAGTGTTGTCATCGTATACTGTTCCATTTGTACAGGGCTGTTCCATTCTGTTCATCTTTCATCATGCAGCTTCCACAATTTACCTAATGTCACATCCACACCGACGTCACTCATAAACTGTTCCCACTTATTCTTTTTATTGGCCTAAGCTGCTTTGAATTTAAAATCTTGCAAAGTTACCTTTTCCCTTCTATCAGCGTTCTTCAATTCTGTATCAACTGAACTGGTTGCTATCCACACATTATGCCAATTCTTTATAGGTGCCCTTCTCCCCTCCATGATTGCTCCACCTCTTGCGTCCACTATGATGGTTGTAATAAGATCCTTCTTTCTGTTGTAGACCGTCCCTTTGATCTAAGGTGTCACAGGAGCGAAGAGTGGTCACAATCATTAATGAACCCCTTGTGAGCTCTTATAGCCTTGATTTTGCTGGACTTATGTACCATTACATAACAGGGGAGGTGGTCGCTTCAATGGTACGCAAGGACACTCCATGTGCTGTCTGAAGCAACGCCTCATCGAGAGCAGTATCCTGTATGTTCTCGCCAGACCTGTCCCACATTTTGACGCGCGCATTGAAGTCACCACATATGAGGTGCGTGGTATCAGGGGTACCCTCAGAACCTTTCAAGTAGTCACAACTCTCTCCGCTTACGCATCTCGCCACTAATTTATATATTTATTGGTTTACAATTGTATCCTCCAATTTGCATCTGCATTCCCTGCACCTTTTGCCTTCCTGATCCCACTCACTCATATCCAGTGTTGAGTTTTGTAACCCATCCTTAACCACCAGAGTCTGCCCATGTCTTCCCTGCCCGGGTGGCTTAATGTAAAATGAAATGTCAGGGCACTTCAAAGAGTTTGCCTTTAGTTCCTGCAGCATGAGGATGTCAAAATCGTAGACCAATTTTTTTTCTCCATTATTGGACCTCTCTGCTTCGCACTGCGGCAGTTCCAATACCCAATCCGTACGATCTGTATTCCTCCTCCCCTTCTGGCTCCAACCCTCTGATTTCTCCCTCCCCCTTCCCTACCTCTTCTCTCCCGTTGCCTTTTCTTTCCGCAGGCTACTGTGATATGGTATAGAGCACAGAGCACATGCTCCGTTGTTCCGGCGATAAGTTATTTTTAATTTACATATTTTTGATTTGAAAGGAGGAATTAACCGGTCACCCTAATAGATCCTTCCTGCTAGGGAAGGGGCAGGGATGTCCCTCAGGAGTCTATTTGCTTGACACCGCCCCGCTCGCATACCAGACGTTCCAGGTTCACAACCAACTAACTCGTGGCCATTCAGTCCTCAGCAAGATGTTCCGCCTTGAACTTGGGGGTTTATAATCGGAGTTTTCCATCTCCTAGATGTTCTGCTGTTCTTAGATAACGGCCCCCAACAACACGAGGACAAAATGTTCTAGCGCCTCGACTCGTTGGTGAACACGTCTCCAAGCATATGAAGTATTTTCTAAGGATTGCAGATCCCAACCTGCAACCTCACCTCACCCTTAGTGCCCACCGCCAGTTGGTCCGTGACTGCTTATTGGCTATTTGCAGCTAACCCCTATTTCTAGAAGCCATCCACGAACCGGATCATGAGGACTTGCTGGGTCGGGGATTGACATCCCAGCATTATTATTAGATAAATGTATACGGGGAACAACAAACTATTTACACACAATATCTAGCAAATAGTTCATAACACAATACACAGCCAAAGTCACTGCCCAACACTGTGTTAGTGCACGGAAAAAGCCTAATCGGCATCTTCGGTGTCGCTGTTCTATGGCAATAACCGCCACAATCTTTTCCCCATAATATTTGACCATGGTGAGCGACTGTCCGTTCTTTTTCCTGTTGACAAAAGTCTACCTTCACAGATAGCCGCATTTCTTATAATTCTCACCACCATACCGTGTCAGCAATCTCCTCGGCAGAAGGTTAATCTTCTGAGACAAGGTCAGAAAAAGTCTCCTGAAGTTCCTTGTGACACTTTCTTCACCTTTGTTGTCTTCAGTTTTATTAGCAAATGCAGCAGCTCATAGGGATTTTAAAATTCTGCACTCATCTTAAGTTTAATGATTTTTCACCAAAACGTGGATTTTTTAAAATTCCTTGTTGTAAGTCACATACTGCGTTCTGTCAGGAACTACTAAAGTAGCTACATTGACTATACTGATATCCCTTATCGAAGAACCCTGGTGGAGCTAGGGACAAGGTATACGGAGGTTGTATGAAATCAGTCAATGGTTAGAGCGGTAACGGAAAAACCATATAGTGGAAAAAAATACCCCAAAGTACGGTATTGCGGTTTCATCGCTTTTAACGAAAGGATATTACCACAAATAATATATAACATACATTAGTCCAACACTTATGACACTGAGAGCATCATACTTGACTGATACATTCCTCAAGCTTAGGCTTGGATGAATCCATAAGCGAAGAACGTTCAGCATCAGGTTGATAAATGTCTGTTTTCAGACGTGCAACATTTTTGTAATTGTGTTTCTCAAAGTTCTTTAACTCTCAAACTACATACTACCGTTAGTACATCTGCCATTATCATAACTGTAAAGGAACGCCCAAACCATATTCGCATTGGTCAGAACCGAGAATGCAACTAAACACTTAATCAGCATCACAAACAGTGTAAAGCTGGCTACATTGATAAGTAGGACTTGTATAGGGTGTATGTTTATTGACTGTGCAGATTTGGAAAATACACGTTGCAAGTTTTGTATTCGCACCCTGCGGAGTTCATGCAAAATAATAGATAAATACAAAACTTGGAACAGCAGCATTTAAAAAAAAAAACTGCACAGTCATTAAATATACACCCTATAGATGGAGTGTCAGAGTCAGATGCTGCAAACTAGACCAGCGGTTCTCAGCCAGGGGAGAATTCCCCCCAAAGCAGGAATTTATGGGTTTCCAGGGTTGGGGCGCGGGGGGGGGGGGAGATTAAGACCAATGATTGGCATACTCAAACTGGCTTCAGGATCAGTCTAGAGTGTAGACACATTACAGTTTCACTTATCTGACACGGAATATGGATAACATTCATTCAATCAGATTACACCACATGAATACAGGTATGTGGTGTTAGTACAGTTGTCGGCATTATTTAATATATTCCTGACATTCTATGCCCTTCAACGGAAAAAACAACATAACAATCTTTGAGGGTAGACCATACTCTCTTATCTAATCAGATACTTGGAAATGCCGGTTGGATATATTATATATAGTGTGTTCTATAAATAATACTGAGAGTGAACTCTTAAACGCAGTCGTACGTTCGGAGTTGTGTTAACAATTTATTTCACTGTTTAATAGGCCTTCGGAACAAGATGGGTAACTATTCTCAATATTATCATTGATAGGGACTCGATGTTTTCTATTATATTATCTTTGCTTTCGATAATAAAGAATTCACAATTTTAACCCAGTTTGAATTAAAAATATGAATGTTCTCGCGAAGAACCACAGTGAAATAGTAGATAGTGCGCTTGCCTGCAAAGTTGTCCGGGTTCAATCTTCAGAAAGTTATTGGATTTTTGTCCTGACTAGTGCGGCTCCTGGGCCGACCCAGCCTCGTAAAATGGATATCAGCCAATGCTCATAAATTGCCGAAATTTGCGCGGGAAGACAATGCGATGAGAAATGGAACTGGTCAACCGATCTTTGTATCTCGTGGCCTAGAATTTGAGAAAGCCAGTGGTAGGATTTTCTTTGGGGCTACTTTTTGCTTTTATATTGTCACGTACGTTAGGTGTCTTAAGGCAATGCCAAGATGATGCATAATAATACAGCAAAGCATTGCTGAACTCGCCATTTTACATTTAATTTGTGCATTGTTAAAATTATTAAAATCATTGTTAAAGAGAGAAGAATGGAGACGGATTGTATCTGCAGCAAAGAACCTCAAGGGCTCGGAACGCTGAAGAAGAAGAGGATTGTTAAAATCACAATATACAAAACACTGATCAGACCAGTTGTGCTGTATGGCTCTGGAACCTGGAGTACAACGAAAGGAGACGAAGCCTTGTTACAAATCTTTGAGAACAAAGTTTTAAGACGCATCTTTGGACCCATTAGGGATACACAAAATGGAGAGTGGAAATGAATAAGTAACAAAGACATTTGTGATCTGTTTATGGTATCATGAAGGCTAATAGACTACAATGGCTGGGGCATATAGAAAGAATAGGTGGTAATAGGGAAACAAAACTCGCTTACACTCAGGAAATAAATGACCGTAGACCCCGAGGTAGACCAAGAAGACGGGGGAGAGATAATATATATATACAGGCCTACAAGCACTTGGACTCAACGACTGGCAAGAGAAGGTCAACTAGAGAAATGAATGGAGACGGATTGTATCTGCAGCAAAGAACCTCGATGGCTCGGAACGCTGAAGAAGAAGAGGAAGAAGAAGAAGAAGAAGAAGAAGAAGAAGAAGAAGAAGAAGAAGAAGAAGAAGAAGAAGAAGAAGAAGAAGAAGAAGAAGAAGAAGAAGAAGAAGAAGAAGAAGACGAAGAAGAAGAAGAAGAAGAAAGAAGAAGAAGAAGAAGAAGAAGAAGAAGAAGAAGAAGAAGAAGAAGAAGAAGAAGAAGAAGAAGAAGAAGAAGAAGAAGAAGAAGAAGAAGAAGAAGAAGAAGAAGAAGAAGAAGAAGAAGAAGAAGAAAAAGAAGAAGAAGAAGAAGAAGAAGAAGAAGAAGAAGAAGAAGAAGAAGAAGAAGAAGAAGAAGAAGAAGAAGAAGAAGAAGAAGAAGAAGAAGAAGAAGAAGAAGAAGAAGAAGAAGAAGAAGAGGAAGAAGAGGAAGAAGAAAAAGAATATTTTTAAAATGCCTTTGATACCATTGATAGGGAATCTTCGGAAATTAATGAAGAAACATAGGATTATACAGAACATCTGTAAGTTAATTAAGACAACATTCAGACATATGCAGAGTTATTTATGAGGATATAAGAATGGGAGAATTTACACTTTGAACCCACAGACACTTGGTTGCACGATTTATTATATTTATACAATTGCATTAAAAAGCTCCAAACAATTTTGCGCAGACAGAAAGACTTTGTTTTAAATTGTCGATTACCGTTAGGTTAATAAATTATCCATATACGAACAATAACAGTGACTATGTTTTTCAACTATTTCACTAAAGTATAATTTAGTCATTCTTTCATGTGATATATAACTTTACAGTGTGTACTTGTTGAGATGGAACGAAATATGTCAGGCAATAAATCGTGCAGCTCGTTGTTTGTTGCTTCTGTCTTTAATTAATTGTATTGTTCTTGCTGACTATACCTGAATTAAGACAACAATAACAACCACCAGATATGCCATTCAATTACTGACGAAACCTGCAGACCAGTGCACGACGGTATAAATAAACTTGGCAGAAACGTGCAGACGTGTCCTCGTCGTCGTCACTGCGAGCGCTTACAAGTCGAATCGCCTTATACTGTCAAGAAGCCTGATATGCGGGAAAATGTCACGTTGAAAGTCCAACAACAAGAAACATGCAGTAGCCAAGATGTGCATCGTTGGAGCCGACAACAAGAAGAACAACGTGAAGAGCCAACCTGCTAGCTGCATCAAAGAGCCAGATACTACAGCTATTACTGAAGCTTCCACGAGGGAGAAGATCGACAGCCCAACTCAGACAAGAATCAAGACAACAGAGAAGAAGGAGGAGAAAGACACCAGAGCTGAGAACACCGACTCAAAAATAGTCCGATGGGTTGTCAAGCGGATCAGGTGGAGTTGACAGATGAAGAAATCCTGAAGCAGCTACGAGAAGGGAATCTCTACATCCGATTCTTGAAGGCTGAGCGGCTCCTCACCTACTCCAAGATACCCACAAACTTGGCAGTGGTGACGTCGGTGGGCAGCGAAATGCCGACCACAGTATCAATCAACAAGACAATACAACAACCAGAGAGATTCATCCCAAGAGTAAATCAATGTTCAAGATGCCAGAGGGCCGGCCACAGCAGAGCAACATGTCGCAGTAAGACGGAAATCTGTCGATACTGCGCCGATCACCATGCCTTCAAGGAGTGTCCGCTGGCCAAGCTGGACACGGACTTTCGATACCCAACAACAAAAGAAAGTGCGCCAACTGCCTGGGAAAACATGGAGCAAGATACTTGGGCTGTCCGTACCTGCAAAGACACAGAGACGTCTTAAAGATCGCCATCATCACAAAGACACCATTCAAGGAAGCAATGCGGAGGGGCGAGACAGCCACGGGTATAGCACAAGCTGAAAGAGATCAATTTCAAAAGCAGATAGACGAGTTGAAGAAACAAGTCAAGGCACTGCTGACGTCGACTCCGACCAGCGATAATGAGAAGCTGCTGGCCAACATGAAAGAAATCCAGCACAACATCAAACAAGAGATGGAGCGCATGGCTGAGATGAAGAAGGAAAATGAGGAAATATTACAAAAGATCAAGACCGAAAGAGAACTACTGAGCTCCGAAAGGATGCAGCACTACCCCAAAACAACAGAGGAGAGGAAGCAAGATGAAGCACAACAAAACAACGTCGAAAAACTGATGAAGAGAATGCACAAACAAAGGAGACAAAAAGACGCATGATGGGACCAAGCCACAGACCAACCAGAAACAACAAGAAGAAGCCAGTAATCCAACTACGATACCTACGCAATCCGAGATGAAATCAGCATCCTGCCAGGCAGAGGAGTGGTTCGTACGGCAGGTCGACGAAGACGAATGGAGAGAGTACAAAGAGAAGTGCGCCGCCGCGTAGCTTACTGCGAAGATAAGGCAAGGCAATCTAAACTACGATGCATGGAGTGGGATAACAAAAAGTCCTTTTAAGGACTACACTCTGTCAAGCCAGACGAGCCAGGAGCCTACACTAACAAAGATACCACAAAAGGAGACGAGCTCAAAGGATAGCCGCTGACTGATCCACCAGCTGACGTCACAGACACAAACCAACATAATCAGTCCGAGATAGGTCTCACAAGACAAGAATTAGGGTGAAGGAACCCACAAAAACCACGGACCTCAACAATAATCACTGCTGAGGAAGCAGGTTGAACGAGGCCGAATTTGGAATTTTTGTTTTAAAAATTTGAATTGGAATTGGAATCGTGTAGACCAGAATCTTCAGATTCACAGCACACCTCCACCGAATGGGTCATCACAGACTGTATGCTCACAACACACCTCCAGCGAATGGGTCTCACAGACTGTATGCTCACAACACGCCTCCACGGAATGGGTATCACAGACTGTATGCTCACATCACACCTTCATGGAATGGGTCTCACAGACTGTAAACTCACAGTACACCTCCACCGAATTGGTCTCACAGACCCAGGACAGGAGATTTTAAGCTCACAGCACACCTTCACCGAATGGATCTCACAGACTGTATGCTCACAACACACCACCACCGAATGGGTCTCACAGACCCAGGACAGGACATTTTAAGCTCACAGCACACCTTCACCGAATGGATCTCACAGACTGTATGCTCACAGCTCACCTCCACCGAATTGGTCTCACAGACCCAGGACAGGACATTTTAAGCTCACAGCACACCTTCACCGAATGGGTCTGACAAACTGCCCCTTGTAATTGCTGAGCATCAAAGCAACTCCAGAGCATGGCCTACAAAGCTGTGCTGCAAAAACCATGAGATCCCTTGTTCAAGCTGTGCACGTTACAAATCCCACAGCGTTTGGAAATTGCAAATATCAGGTCGTATAACCACTGCCCTGTCACATTTGTCAGGAGAAGAAACAAGCCATCAAACGCCCCTTACATTTAATGGAATCTATGAAGAGGGCTAGTTGGCTGCATATCCTTTACAGAACGTCGCAGCCGACCTTAGCATTTCAAGGCTGTTTTGTGAGTTCTTGGCAAGTGTACGTTCAGTAGTTTGTCATTGCTGTCTGAACGACCGGAACTTATACCTTTAGTATAGGAAACCAATGCATGGCGGTCTGCTTCCAAATAGACCACAGCTGTGTTTCGAACGTGGTATGCGGGATTAATGAATTGCATTCGTAAACCATCGTCACAGAGTCGGTTATAAAGAGGGAGCAAACCTTAATAAAATGCGCGAAGAGATCCGTGTTACCGACCGTTGAGAAGCATAGTTCATAAATTTATTGTACGGCAAAGATAGAAATAAAAGAAAGAAGTAGAGATTATTTCGATGAGCGTCAAATATTACATACGAGTTTATTAATGAATTGTCCTAATGGCCTCAAAGGGTTCCCCAATTGATATTTTTGAGAAGCATTACTGCGTGTGACACTCTCCAATTAATATATATATATATTTTTTTTTGTTATACACTAAATTGTTAATTACATCCGCGTTGGGGACGCAGAGGTGTTTCCAAGGCACCAGGGCCGGGTTATATACTGGCCAAGACCTATTGACGCGTCCTCGTCGAGCGTCCTGGGCAACAGGTCCCTTCGGGGTCCTGGCGAAAGTCAGTAGGATCGCCGATTCCTCCGAAGTCGGAGAGTGTCTGCCTGTACGGCGAGGAACCACCAGTCTGCACACCAATAAGCCAGACATGGGACAACGGATACTCACGCAAACCTCAGGTCCTGTATGACATCACACTGATGTTGGACAACAGGATGCCTTCATCCGACATACAGGACTTCGCGTTGGAGCTCAAGCCAACGAATACAAGCAAGCAAGCAAACATCCGCGTTGTTAAGAGTATTGTGCACATTGCATGTTGTTATAAAGGGTGATAACGAACATTTATAATCAGTGTCAAATGAAACAATGTTTTCAGTGGAAGGTTTACCATCATAAACATTTGAAATGGGTTCACCTGATGGCGAGGGACAGTGGTAATAGGGACAGTTAATCCACACGCACAAATAAGTCCAGTGCACTGGAAGTAGTAGCAAGTGTATTGGATACACTTGAGATCAAAGCGAGCGAACAGAACAACAAAATAAATTAATAAACATTTGGAAATATAAACAATATTTTCCCGTAGTGAATTTAAATAACGAATTCAAATATAAATATTTTCCCCATGGTTCTCACACAGGAAATTGCTGGAGAAGTAAATGCACCTCAAGCAGAGGCCCTATTCCCAAAAATACACGACAAGATCAAAGGAAAGCTGATGGTGTACAGACAGGTAATGTTACAATATGTTGAATAGAAAGAAATGCTTGATAGAAATGTTGGATACAAAACTAATGTAAGGGAAAGATGGAGAGAAAAAGTAATATTACGAAATGAAGGAAAGAAAGTTAACTTTCGAGAAGGTTGGAGTGTAATATTGGAAGGACAGGAAATGTTAGGGAATGTTGGATAGAAAGGAAATGTTGGAGAGAAAATCATTAATAGGACATGTTGGAGGGGGGGGGGGGGGGGGGGTTAAATGTCAAAGAGACAGGTACTATGAGGTAATGATGGGTAAAATGAAAATGTTTGATTGAAAAGTAATGTTGGACAAACAGGTAATGTTAGAGAGACAAGCAATGTTTGCAAAAGAACTGTCGTCTGTCTGAAAGATAAAGTCTTTTATGTTGTCTGGTAACTTCAGTATAGGAGGTTTACTGAAAACTCTTTTGATTTGTTGGTATAGTTTTTTCTTGTTTGTCTGTCCAAACAATCTTCGTTGGTTGCCCTTTCTTTAATAATTCACATAACCGTGCTGTCATATCAGCAAAGTTTGGAATACACTTCTGGTAGTTGTGTACTTGTACTAACACGGTCCTGACTCCTTTCTCAGTGGTAGGAGATTGAATTACAACAAATGTTTGTGGCCAACTTCGCGTCTGTTTCCAAAAATCTTTTTGACATTATGTGTCCTAAACATCGGGCTTCAAAAATTCATATTTCTATTTTACTTGGACTTGCTTTCAGACTATATGATTTTACGCGCTGAAATATCTCTATCCATCCATCATGTGCCATGCCGGTAAGCGTGGGCGGTCATGTTCTGCCATCTCACTCAATCACCAGAGTCGTGGATCAGCTCCGTGTTTCTGTCTCGACCATGCCACAAGGCAAAGCCATCCAAGTACTTGCTTCTAGGTCTTCCCCTTGGTCTGTTCCCCTCGATCTTACCAGTTGTCACCAAATTCTCCAATCCATTTCTTCTCATAACATGCCCAAAATTTTTTGACTGTCTACGTCTAATTTCACTAATCAATTTACGATCTTCATTTGTTTCTTGAAGGACTTGTTCATTGGTCTTTCTGGCTGTCCATGGTATTCTTTGCATTTTCCTCAGAAACCACATCTCTACAGCCATCAGATGTTTTTCAGCCTGACTGCTCATTGTCCACGCTTCACATCCGTATAAAAGTACAGTTTCTATGTAGCATCTCAGCACTCTTTTTCTCGTTTCAATTGACATCTTTTTATTGGAATATCTCTATACTAAATATAATAATAGGTAGTAATATAATGCCATATTAAAATAGTAATCCTTGTAGTGTATTGCGTAATGCTGAATCTTTGTAGGGGTGTATTGGAAAAACTTTCCTTGATTTTTTCAAGATTCCGGGTAACCTTCTTTTTCTCTGCCTGGGAACTTTCTAGATTTACCCGCTTTGAATTGCAAGTGTCAGTACTACTTAGCACAGTGGGTATCTGATGAGGAATATCTGTTGTTATGTGTTCGCTAATAGCCAAATGTGAGGAAGCCAAGTGACTGACTGTATGTTCCCCAGTCGTTGTTATGTTTAAGTGTCTTGTCATATTCGGATCTTGTACATATTTGGATCTAACAGCACGTTAAAGTCTTCTGTCTTGGTCGTTGGGGCCAATGCAGTTTTTGTCTCGGAGACCAGCATGGTGGCGTTTGCCTTAAGTTATCGATTTTCCATTCTTCGATATCTTCATTGAAGCAGTCCTTGACATTTGGGATATTGCCCAATAGTAAATCGGCACATGGACTTCGCAGTACTGCCACTTGTATGAGTCCAGTGATGTATGGGCAATTAATGTGTGCGCAGTCAACCTTGAACTTTTCTAGACTGCCACTATATTTCTTGCATACCACGTCCTCGAGCGTGTAATCTTTCTAGTTCACCAGTTTATGGTCTAACCCTGCAATGGTTGATCCAGTGTCTCTGACCAGATTCACAATCAATCCATTTACAAGTCCTTTGTGAATCTTTATGATGCCTTCTGGTGTTCTAGCGGAGTTGTCTTCTTGGATGGATACCGTGTGACCAGATGCCAGGTTTCCGTTTTTATGAAATTCTCTACACGTGTCGTTAACAGCCGTCGCTACTTCGTGAAACCGTGAGTTGTTTTCATCCCGCTGTCCCTCTGAAGCTGGGTAGCGGGGTAGGGGTATCCCCTATCAAAGGAGAAGTAAGGCGCCTCATTCCCTCCGCTAGCCTACGGGACACTCTTGGGCAAGGTGGAGTACCCGTTTAGACCCCCCGATCAGGGTTACGTGAAGCCATGGGTGCAGGTAGTGGATGAAGATGGAGAGCAGCCGACAGATAGTTGTAGGTTATGGTCTCCACCTTCACGACGGTAGGCAGAGGATCTCTTTTTTGAGGAGACAATGGCTACGGTCACTGACCAGTATGGTCACTGCTAGGAAGGAAAGCAATGGCAAACTACCTTCTCTATAAATGCCAATAAAATCATGTTGTGTGGGCTCATCGATAATCACAGAAACTCGTAAATTGGTGCTCCATAGGAGCAGCCTAGCCCGGTAGGGATAGTCATGCGCACAAGGTGACCCAGATCGTCAAGAGGCTACTAGGTGCAAATGATTAATATCATTGAAAGTAGGAACTTGGAATGTTAGAACAATGAATGCAGATGGAAAATTAGAAAACATCAAAAAAGAAATGGAGAGAGAGAGAGAGAGCGAGAGAAGATTAACATATTAGGAATATCGGAAACGAGATGGAAAGGAGCAGGGGTAAGGACAGGGGAAGATTGTAAGATTATTTACTCTGGGGGAGAAGAACAGCAAAGATGTGTAGCCATTATATTAGATAAGCAAACATCAAATTCTGTCAAAGGATATCGGGCTGTGTCAGGAGTTCTATTAGTAAAATTAACCAGAAGACCTTTTAAAATAAATGTCATTCAAGTATATGCCCCAACAAGTGAATGCAGTGAAGAAAGTATAGAGGAATTTTATAACAACACGGAGTCTGCTTTGAAGAACTGTAAAAAATCAGAAATAAATATCATTATCAGTGGTTTCAATGCATAAATAGGAAAGCAAAGCGATGAATGCAGTGTAGGCAACCATGGTTTGGGAGAGAGAAATGAAAGAGGATACAGACGTGTAGAATGGGCAAAAGAACAAGGAATGGTTGTAGGAAACATCTGGTTTAAACAGCATCCTAGAAGATTATGGATATGGAGGAGTCCATACAGCAGGATTAAAAATCAGATAAATTACATCCTGATTAGCAAAAGGTTTCGAAATGCGTTAACAGTTGTAAAATCAGTTCCAAATGCAGACTGTTACAGTGATCACAGATTAATTACAGGCACATTGAGTGTAAAGTTAAAGAAAGTCACGTATACAGCAGGAAACCCTAAAAATGACTTGTGCAAATTGAAAACTGACAAAGAAATACAAGATAATTTTAACATAGAAGTAAAGAACAAATTTGATTTATTTTCTGATCTAGAGATCCTATTTCAAGATATAGATGATCAATGGGAAATGCTGAAGAATTCAATCAGTTGTGCAGCAGAAAAAAACTATTCCAAAAGTAAAGAAAGTGGGCCGTAAGACATGGATGACTGATGAAATTTTACAACTAATGGAAACAAGAAGACAGAACAAACATAATCCTGCCAAATATGAAGAAATTCACAGAAAAGTCAGATCCTTATGTAAGGAGGCAAAAGAAACATGGCTTGAGAAAAATTGCAGAGAAATTGAAAAACAACACAACAGTAAAAATGCGAAACTAATGCACAAAAGAATGCAGGAGCTTACTATTAAAAGAACACATACATCAGCAGGCTGCCTAAATATTCGCACACATATAAACACACATACGCACATACACAAATACATACACATAAACCCACGTAAACACACACACACACATACACACTCATTCACGCATATATAAACACACAAACATAGACATGCATACACACATATACACACGCACATACACACCTACACACATATATGCACACACACACACACTTACACACACGTACACACATACCCATACACACATACAGGGATGTACAAACATAAACATACATACTCGCATACGCGCACCTACACACACAATCACACACAAAAGCACCACACAGACCCACACAAGCACACACATACACACACGTATATATAAACACACACACATACACGCGCATACACAAACACACTAAAATGGGTGCCAGAATAGGTATGTGAGTGTAAAGGCGGCCGGCGTGATACTGACCCCATCACCCACTGAGTGCCGATTGGTCCACACAAATATGGGTCTAGCATCATGTGCTAAAGGCGTCCCATTGTGTATAAAAGTGTTGTTTACTTATTTTCGCACTTATTAAATGTTATCTTTTCAGAGTAGGTTCGAATAGCTTCAGATGGTAAGTATTGAGTTAGTGATATATATGATGTTCAGTGGAAGGCTTGTTTCACAGCTGGGCTGTGGAGTATGTACAACAGAGTGGCTTATAGCAGAGGGTTTGGCTGGTGTGCAATGAGAAGATTATAATCTTCAGCATTGCACGGCTGAGCACTCTGCTGGGGGGTAGCTAGGGATCGTCATGCTGTGACGACGGGGTAGTGAACGTTTTCAGTTGCCACCGGGCAATCACCGCGAGAGGTCGTAAGAAGTGTTTGGATCCCAGCTGGAATGTGAGATGACCTCTGTTGTAATTTCAGTATGTAAGATTGTCCTGAGGAATTGTCAGACCTATATTACATTTGTCTAGAGCGCGCAATAAACAATACTCTAAGAAAGCTGATGGAGTTGGAGTGTCGTCTGTCAATACATGCAGCCTGAATGTCATTGCCTCCTGCTCTGTTAAATATGCTTAGTTTGTTTGATTATGTGCATTCCAGGCTTGTGTGTTTGTAATGTATGTAAGATATCACTGTGTCTGTATAAGTTATATTGAAACAACGGCCTAATGTAATTTAGAGCACACTGGGATAAGAAGTACAGAGAAACCACGAACATTTTCAGAATGTGCAAAGCTAGTGCCTGCATCGTTACAACTCTCGCTATTTAAGCAGAGTAAGGTAAATACAGATAACTGGAACAGATAAAGTAATATAGAAGTAATAGAGACCATTTGTAATAATCAAGTAATATGGAACACCAGTGTATAGACAACCGGTCTCTCTGGCTGTGGGGTTACAACACTTTCTCTCTGTAATCCCGTTTATCACGCAGTCTCGTAGCGGAGCGAGAGCTGAGGCGGTTCGACCCCCGCTCGTGACTTGCGGGATACTGAGCCGGCCGCTCAGAAAGCAATGGCAAACTACTGAGCGTAATCTTGCCAAGAGAATCAAC
>JACEFZ010027550.1:67500-72500 GCA_014155875.1 Cepaea nemoralis | reverse complement strand
CAACAATTAAAACCCCCTTTTTTTTAAAATTTTAACTCCAAACCCAAACCCCTTAAAAAACCCAACCCCCCAAAAAATTTCCTTCCAAAAACCCAAAAAAAAAATTTTCCAAAATTAAAAATTTCCTTTCCTCCTCTTTTTTCAAATTAAATAAAAACTAAAAACCCCCCTTTTTTTTCCCCCCCCCTCCAAAAATTTTTTTCCCAATTTTTCCCCAAAAACCCCCAAACCCAAAAAACCAAAAAAATTCCCAAAACCCTTTTTTTTAATTTTTTTAAATTAAAAAAAATTTTTTTCCCCCCCAAAAACCCCTTTTTTCAAATTTTTTTTTCCCCCTTTTTTTCCATTTTTCCTTTTTTCCCCCCAAAAACCCCCTTTAAAAAATTTTCCCTTTCCCCCTTTTTTTCCCCCAAAACCCCCTTTTTTTTTTCCCCCCCCCAAAAAAAAATTTCCCCTTTTCCCCAAAAAAAAAACCCCCCCTTTTTTTTTTTTTCCCCCCCCAATTACGGGGACTGGTCAATGATATATGGTTCAGATGTTGTCTCGTGTGATGATGAAGTCCAGCTGGTGCCAATGGCCGGATCTTGGATGTTTCCATGTGACCTTATGCATCTCTTTTGTTTTAAAAAAAGAGTTTGTAATACATAGGTCATTACTGGTGCAATGCTCCAGCAGCCTTTGCCCATTTTCATTCATGCGACCGATGTTGTATTTTCCAAGGCACACTGGCCATGAACTTGAGTCCTTGCCCACACGAGCATTGAAATCACCGAGCATATAAATGTAGTCAGATTTTGGAACTGCCTTGATCACGGAGTCTAACTCCTCATAGAACGAATCCTTCACATCATCAGAGGAATCGAGTGTCGGTGCATATGCAGTAATAATGGTGGCAAACCCACAAGAGGTTGCCAAGCGCAGGGATAATAGTCTTTCATTTCCTCCTGCTGGAATTTCAATCATTCCCAGTAGCGAATTCTTCACTGCAAAGCCCACACCGTGTTGCCTTTTTTCTGCCTGCCCTCTACCCTTCCAGAAAAAGGTGTAGTTGTTTCCCTGAGTGACCCTTCCTCAGCGAGGCGAGTCTCCTGCAGGCCAGCAATATCAATGTTAGACGATTGAGTTCGGCATCAATCACAGCCGTTTTTCTCACATCGTCAATATTGGTCAAGTCAGTGGAAAATCCTGGACACATGGTTCTCACGTTCCAGGTTGCAAACCGTAGCTTGAGGTTTCTATTTTTATTTTTGTTTGTACCTGGTGCATTGGTTTTACAGCCTGCGATTCAGATTTTGTCCTAGCCCCAAGCACCCATTGAAGCAGGCAGGCTGTGGCGGATCAGCACCCAATTGGCTGGGGGCTGCCCAGCTTGAGGCGGGCGGTAGCTGATCAGTGACACCTATAGGTGTCTCCCACCGTCAGAGGCAACGCGTGGCGCCCCATGTCTACGCCAACTGACAAGGACTTATAACCCGTAACAGTTGCCTCTCGCTTTGATTCCGAGACCAGTTAAGACCAGGGATGGAGTTATTGCCTCTCCATAGCACAAAGCCTGGGCTAAAATATAGAGATCATGTGTTGCCCATGCAGCATGATCCCTCTCTCGGCCCGCCTAGTTCACTCCAGAGGAAAGGTAACACCCCTACATCTGGAACAAGACAAGCTGCAGAAGCTGCCGGATCAGCAAAGCAATGCTCTAACTGTCCGCCTGTCGGAGCTTCGATCCTAGACCAGTCGCCAACCAAGGCTTAGGGCCTGGTCTGCCCTGCCATGACAATTTTGTCTTTAGCTTGCATTTCCTCGCACCAGGGTAAGGCTTGTACCCTCCCAATTGCGCTCTTCCGCCCGAAGCCGTTGGCACAATGTGGGGTGTCGGGTTTGGTAAGCGCCGCCCAACGTTCGGCGCTAACAGAGACCAGGTAGTACCGTCTACTGTTATACGGTAGCTCAGTCATATCTGACTAAGACCTGACCTGAAACTACTACTACTACTACTACTACTATATACTACTAAATACTACTACTACTACTACTACTACTACTATTATTATTACTACTACTACTACTACTACTACTACTATACTACTACTACTATACTACTACTAATAACACTAACTACAACTATACTACACTACTATCTTCTCTCTCTATTTACTACTACTCTACTACTACTACTATACTACAAATTACTACACTATTTTCTATTACCACCTACTACTACTCTATACTACACTACTACTACTAACTATATATACTACTACTACACTACTATACTACTACTACTCTCTCTCTCTCTGCTTGCTTCTCTCTTATAATAAAAATTATTTTATTATATTCAATAATTATGATCTTAAACTACCGGGCATTTTTTTTTGGTAAGTTTAAAAATATTGGAAACATAATTTCTTTAATTTTTTTTATATTTCAATATCATCAGGTAACTGCCATTTTTCTTGTAATTGAAGAGATAAAAAAATCACTTACAATTTTCCCGGGAAAAACCGGGACAAAAGCCCACCCTTATAAAAAAATAATGCTGTGAAAACTTTTTAAAAAGATCGGATGTCATTTTTATTTTCAAAGTTTTCAAAAAAAATTCAATTCATTTATTTGTCGAAAGCATTTTTCCTTTTGGGGGGGGGGTTTTTTGGGGGTTTTGGGGGGTTTGGGGGGTTTTAGGAATTTTGGGAATAAAAACGGATTGAAAAAAAAATGAGAATGTGACAAGGCCATTTTTTTAAAAAAAGAAAAGGGGAAAACGGATAAAAAGGAAAAAAAACAAGGTAATTTTGGGAAAAAAGGAACACTGTGAAAAGGTCGTAAAGAAGAAAATTTTCATTTATTTAGGCCCAGATGATTGTTGTTTACGAACCCGGTTTTCCCATTTGAAAAATAAGGTGGTCAATGAATTGCCCAAACTTGGGTCTAACCCAATGAAAAACAGGGCCCCTTTTGTTGTTCAATCCTTTTCCTCCGGTTGTGGTTTTGAAAAGAGAGGAAAGAGAGGAAAGAGAAAGGATGAGGGGGGGAGGAAACCTCCCAACCCCTTCGACAATAATTTTTCAAAACAAAACCAAGAAATCACAAAAAAACCCTTTAAACCCTTGAGCCTTTTTTTTTTTGCTAGCTAATACTACTACAATAAGATCAAAAAATTTTTATGTTTTTTTTCATATTATATTTAATCAGATCTTACCGAACTGAACCATTTTGGAAAGACAGTCATTACTGGTAAGGCTCAAGTATCTGGAAACCATAACATCGTCTTTGCATTGTTTATGTAGTGTATTTCATATCATTCAGTGTAACTGCCATTTTTGTCTGTGTAGGATTGTAAGAGAATATTGATCAGACGTACAGATTTTTGCCGAACAAACCGGACAACAGACATCCTGTTTATGTTACAATTAATGCTCGTAGTAAACATAAAAGGAAAGATCGAATTGTCAATTTAGACTGCGAACAGCTCTCAGCTGATTCAATCTCATTAATATCACAGGTTCTCAGGAAAATGCAAAGATTACCATGGACAGACAGAAAGACGAATGTCCAAGTCCTACATGAAACAAAGAAATATCGTAAACTGATTAGACAAATTAGATGTGGACATTCGACATATTTCGGGCATGTTATGAGAAAAAAATAAACTGAAGAACTTGGTGACACCTGGCAAGATCGAGGGGAATAGAACAAGAGGAAGACAGAGAAGTAAATACCTGAATGACTTAGCATGTGGTATGGACGAGACAAGAACACTTAGTTGATCCACGTCTCTGGTGATCGAATGAAATGGCGAATCATGACCGCCCACGATGGATGGATCACATGTTTACGACTGTTTCACGCTATTGTTGTGTATGTTAGACAATATTTGTGTGTGTTTGACAATATTTGCATATTTGACAATCTTTGTGTTTGCTAGACAATCTGTGTGTATGTTAGACAGCCTTTGTGTGTGTTAGTCAATCTCTCTCTCTCTTTCTGTGTGTGTGTGTGTGTGTGAGAGAGAGAGAGAGAGAGAGAGAGAGAGAGAGAGAGAGAGAGAGAGAGAGAGAGAGAGAGAGAGAGAGAGAAAGAGAGAGAGAGACCACATCCCCATGACGGCCTGTTCTGCACAACATAATTTGTGTCAAGACTATAAACCAAAGCACGTCAACACCGATAAGCTTGGCAGCAACTGGCAGACCAGAATCCGTATACTTCAAATAGGGATTTGTAGACTAAGAGCACGCTTCCGTTGAATGGGTCTCACAGATTCAGTCACATGCTTAAAACACTAATGTGAAGCACTAATGTTTTAGTTTAGTATAATTTAGTTAGTCGACAGATTATCCTCACTGCACATCGAACCATTCGTGCCCGGATCCCCTCCTTAGCAAATCACGCAGCGTATAGCGGCTAACGACACCAATTCTGTCTTGGTTTTTCATTCTTTGTACTCTAAATGTACTGGAGAGTTTTGGTCATAGACCATAACTTTATGAAGGGAAAATCCCAACTGCACCTCCCCGTGGTAGAAGATGGAAACACACTACGGTTGGGCTAACACAGCTCTGGGGACCGAGTATCCACCGGAATAAGTGGACAACTCTGCAGATGAAGCAGAGCAGGGCACTCACTTGTCCTTACAGTCGGAAATGGCTGTCAAAGGCAGAGGTAAAAAGACCACCATGTGGATGTGGATTTGGAAGGCAAGGGGAAACCACCACATTATCTTCCCAAGACTTCATGGCAAAACATATATCAAAGTTAGTGAACGACGTTAATGGCTGTGCCAACGAGCCTTTTCTGACGTAACTAGGGGTATTGAGATGCGGCTACGTTGACACTCTTTAGGAATTACACACTGACACACCGTGAACATAACTCGTCACCACAGAGTGATAGAATGGCATCATGTATTGTTTCTATGCGACACAACAACTGGGATATTCACTGTTACATGTACACCCCCGACATTTGTTTACACACCGATTGTAGTACGTCCTGCTATCCAGGCT
>JACEFZ010027550.1:0-62500 GCA_014155875.1 Cepaea nemoralis | reverse complement strand
TATTGAATAGGACCTGCGGTAGGAGGGAAGATAATAAGGTCCCAAGATTTAAAGAATATTTTAATGAACAGTATAGCAGGACGAGTAGGAAGTGCTCTCAACTAGATGAAATCAAACAAGTTTTCAGTAAATAAAACAGATCCCAGTTCATGTATAATAGAAATAAGGAAGTATAGAATTCGTACATTAATTGATTCGGGAGCTCAGGTTAGTGTAATCAAAGAAAGTTTTCTATACAAAATAATGAGAAATTGCAAAATATTCAGGAGTCATAATAATCTTCACTCTGTTACAGGACAAAATTTACAAGTAGTTGGGCAAACAATAATAAATCTTAAATTAGGAGGGATCAACGTAAGACATCTTTTTCATGTAGTGAAAGATTTAAATAGAAATATGCTTATAGGTAGGGATTTTTTAATAAAAAACGGGGTAAGACTTTTGTTTGATCTGCATAAATTAAAATTCAAGGACGTGTATGTAGATTTAGAAGAGGACATGCACATATCAGCACTGGTTAGAGTTAAAATGTCTACGACGTTAAAACCACAGACGGTTAATTTGATACAGGCAAAGGTAAAAAGAAATCCGTATTATTTAGTAGGACACACAGTTAGAGTCACTGAATTGCAAAGGGAGGTAATTGATGAGCCTGGTCTAGAAGTTCCGGATGGAATAATATCATTAGATAAACACTTAACTTTTCCAGTAATGATTATTAACAACACAGGTAGAGAAATTAAATTGTACAGAGGGATGTGTAATAGCCAAAGTAGAACATGATATTAACAGCATATTAGCAACAGATAAGATAAGTAGAAATGCCGAGAAGTAAATTATTCAGAAACTCCTAGAGAAAGAATTAATAACAGACATAGACGTGCGAAGAAAATGGAACATGCAGAATGATGAATTGATCCATCCATTCAGAAAAATACACCTCAAATATATTCAGTAGACAAAACAACAAGAGAACAAGAATTATTAGCACAGTTAAAAACTCCACCAGAAAATAAGGAAATATTAGAACGACTTATAAAAGAGAATCAAGACGTTTTTGCAATTAATGACTTAGAATTGGGAAAAACAAAAACAGTTACGATGGAAATAGATACTGGAGATCATCCACCAATCAGTTTAAAACCATACAGAACTCCTCTAAGGAATAGAGAAATTGTTGAAAAAGCAATAGAAGATATGCTAAAAGCGGGAATCATAACAAGATCCAAATCAGAGTGGTCATCTCCGATAGTAATTGTGACCAAGAAGGACGGGAGTCGTCGCTTTTGCTGCGACTACAGCGCTCTGAACAGGATCACCAAGAATGTAGCTTACCCATTGCCGTGATTGATGATATTTTGGGCTTACTTAATGGGTCTACTTTCTTTACCACGCTAGACGCAAGGTCAGGATTTTGGTGTATACCTATGTCCCCAGATGCCCAAAAGAAGAGTGCTTTTTGTACACACTGCAGGCTCTTACGAATTCTTACGAATGCCATTTGGAGTACGTACGGCGCCTTCTCATTATATGCTATTAATAAATCAAGTATTGGAGGGCATGCAAAAGTTTGCATTGGCATACATAGATGACATTTTGATCTACACAGCAGGAGATATACAAGATCACCTTGAAACATGTAAAATTAGTATTTGACAGATTAAGAATACATGATGTTAAATTGAAACTTAGTAAATGTGAATTTCTAAAAACAGAAACAAAGTATTTGGGGTACATCATTAATAGGGACGGAATTAAACCAGATCAGGATAAGGTAAAGGTTATTAGAGAACTACCTCCTCCAACTAACGTAAAGGAAGTTCGTGCGTTTATCGGTACATGTGGGTATTATCGTCGGTTTATTCCAGGTTTCTCAAAAATAGCAGAGCCCTATTACTAACCTGACTGGCAAATACGCTAGATTTAAGTGGGATGATGAATGTCAAAAAGCGTTTGAGTTTTTAAAAACATAGCTTAACAGTAGTGCCACTATTGACACATCCAGATTTGAATAAACAGCTAATATTGTATACAGATGCTTCATATAATGCTATAGGAGCATGTTTGGTTCAACCATATGAAGGAAAACAATCTGGGATACCAGGAGTTAAAAATGAAAGACCAATTTATTTCTTATCACACAAACTTAGCAAATCTCAGCGCAAATGGTCGACTATTGAGAAGGAAGCTTATGCTATTCATTATGCTCTTCAGAAACTTAATTATTATCTACATAACGCAAATTTTATTATTAGAACTGACCACATGCCTTTAAAATCTTTATTAGAAGCTCCAGTGCAGAACAGAAAAATACAGACATGGGCGTTGAATCTACAGGGATACAATACTAGAATAGAATACGTACCAGGTAGGAACAATACATGTGCAGATTTATTGTCCAGAATCCCGTATCCACAGTCATCAGGAAACACGGAAGACGAAGCTGAACCGGAAATAGACGACCGAAACTGGCAAGTAAATATATTAGATTCTGCCATAATAAATAGAGAAGATTTTGAGAGTTTACCGTCGGATCAAGAATCTGAACCTAGAGCAGAAGACCCACATTTAATGCAATTTAATATGAAAGAAGAACAAGAATTAGATCCAAAAGTTGTAGAAATAAAACAGAAATTAAAAGAAACGGGTGAGAATAAATATAAGAAGAATTATTTAGTTTTGCAAGATGATGATCAGTTATATTACGTGAATGAAAGAAACGAACAGTTAAGGAAATATATTCCAAAATATTTGGAAAGTGACATTCTAAAGGCGTATCATGATGAAAACGGTCATCTCGGTCGTGATAAGTTAGTGAAAGCACTCACGAATAAATATTATTGGCCGAATTTATTTAAAACTGCTTGTAAATATGTCGATACATGTGAGAAGTGTAAATTAAGAAATATGAAAATGATCAAATGTCCCTTACAAGATACAGATATTCCACAATTTCCAATGCAGAAAGTGAGCTTAGATATATCAGGTCCTCATCCTAGAACACTATCGGGGAATTTATATATATTACATATTGTAGATTGCTATAGTTTATGGCCAGAAATTTATGCTATTCCAGATAAAACAGCAGATACCATCATTAATATTTTTCTACAGGAGTTCATACCAAGATTTAGTTGCCCACAGATCGCACTCACGGATAATGGTAAAGAGTTTGTGAACAAGAAATTTGAGAAGTTATTAAAAGATTTGAATATAAACCATATAAAGACCTCGTATTATAGACCTTCTTCAAATGCTAAAAACGAGAGACAACATAGAACATTGTATAACATTATAGCAAAGATTGTCGATGAGCATGAAAAAGATTGGGATCTTTTTCTGGGACCAGCACTAAGCGCAATACGCACAAATCAAAATGAGAGCACAGGCTTTTCACCATTTTATTTATTGCACGGGAGAGAGCCTATACTACCAATTGACAATCTCTTAAAACCAAGACGTAAATATATGGGAGAGGATTTTCAAGAAGTTATTATACAAGAAATGCACAAAGCGCATGTAAAGTTAAGAAATAATATAATTAAAGCCAGAGAAAGACAAAAGAGGTACACAAACAAAAATACACAATTACAGGAGTTCAAAGTAGGTGAAAGAGTTTATTACAAAAAAGCATAGAAGAAACTCTAAATTTGATGCTCATTGGATTCCAGGGTATTATATTTTAGAAAGGTTAGGAAATGTCTCATACAGTATAAAGAACCAAATCACAGGACATGTAGCAAGGGCACACGTAGAGCACTTAAGAAGAGATAGTGAAGATAAGAGAAATAATAATAATAATTATTATTATTCCGACGACTTATATTCAGATGGACAACTCGTCAGGAGAGCTACAATACTCCCAGATCCCGTACAAAATAAATTAATAACAACACCAATTGACGATGATACTTATGAACAGACAACACCGAAGATTTTAATGAAAGAGGAAAAGAATACATATGATGGTTGTTATGATAGCGAAAAATCTATGGAAGAAGAGATAACCGCTCCATTTAAAAATACCAGACAAGCAGTGAAAAGAAGAATAGATAGACAGAGAGAAAAAGAAGTGAAAAGACAGAGGAGAATCAGAGAAAATTCATCAAGCGACGAAGACATACCACTACTTGAAAGGTCGTTAAGAAAGTATGATAGACAAATTAGATTGGATGTGGAAAGAAAAAAGTTAGGCGGCTGCTAGAGATAGACAGACAGAGGAAGAAGAAGAAATGGACTAAAATTCAGAATCTAATGGAGATAGTAGTATGAACGAAAATATTCCTTTACAAGAAGAAGAAGATATTGATGTGGAAATCTAATTTAGAGTTATTGAAGAAATGGAGATATGGTAAATAAATTGATAGAAAAAGCTGCAGATGGCAAGATGACAATTTTATGCTTTAAAGAGGAAAGTGATAAAATACGCTAGATGTGTATTACACGTGTGTTATAGAAAATGGTTTTATTGATGAGTTGTCTTGAGGAGTAGACATGACACTATATATTTAGGTATTAAGATAGGTGATGTAAATTCGACTGTGGTGTATTTTTATTGTAGTTTGATTGCCAATTGATTTTATGATTCGACTTGTTGAGTTTTATTAATAGATAAATAAGTTATTGTTAGTCCGTAAAAGTGACTAACAATGGATAGGATGTATGTCATGTTATTTTGAAATATATTTTTCTTTGAATGAGTTGATTACCTTTATCTGATATGAGGGGAAAGAAAATGCGGTTTTAAAAAACTTGGGGGGGGGGGGGCAAGATATCCTGTTTTGACTTCGTTTTGGTTGATTCATGATTTTGCTTGAATTATCTTGTGTATTGAATAGTAATTACCCTTGTTTAACAAATAAGTTGAAAATGTTTTTCACAAGTTTTGTTTAAAATAAAGACGAATAGGATGGGGCTTTATTTAGGACCCTTCGTTCAGAAAATGATTGACAAACTACTGAGGACTAGAAGAGAGACACATTCTCTTTATGAATAATAAGTTCATGAGTACCTTGTGTTGGTAGGAAGACTGCTGTGTCAATCAGCATTAGTGTGTTAGAATAGAGAAGTTAATCATATAGTGGCTATGAAGTATTGGAAATATATGCCATACTTAAGTGACGGGGTTCCTACATAAATAAGAGGGTTCTGGGAAGTTAAAATAAGAGCTGCATTAAGTCAGCGTGGATTAAAGGTATATGGATTGATGCCATATTGGGGAAGAAAACATTAACATGATTAACGTCTAAAGAGGCTGTGATAGTTAAACAAATATAAGAGGCTAGTGGATGGAGAGTAGATATTAAGGGGGCTGTGAATGGCAGCATATGGTTTGGTATATGGGTTAGATACATATATAAACAAGGATGATTGTCATGGGATCTGAGGGGGTAAAATATAGGAGCTGTGATAAACAGCGTTAATTAATTTAATGTTCATGGAATATGAACATTGTTATTGGTTTCATGGTTGGACGTGAGATAGGTGAAATATAGGCAGGGTTGTGGATGGCAGTACAAATATTGAGTATATAGAAGAAATTTTGGATCAACTTAATTTATAACGAACAGAGATGTAACTTCATAAATCATAAGATGTGTTTTTGGAAAAACTTTCATGAAAGTTTTTACGTTTGCAAGGGAGGTAAATGTGATTGTTCTTGACTACTTCTTTATACTTTCATAAATTGGGTGCGCACCCCTTCTTTACTATTTCTAACTCCATCTTTTCTGTCTATCCTGTGTTGTGTTGAGAAAGAATGAGAAGTTTCATAATGCCAAGTCTATACCAACGATTTTTATGAACCATTCTTATGACCTATAGTTTTGTAATGAAACCTTGAAGAGCCAGAAACGAAGAAGAAGTATAACTTCATAGCGATTTGCTATGTGGGACAATGATAAGAGACAAGTGGAGAATTACTAGAAGTGAAAGTAGTTACTTAAGATAGAGTTAGTTTGGGACTGGCTTGGAGAAAGAATATCGGGGGTTTAGAATAAGGGGGTTAGGAGTTAAGACTTTTGAAGAAGAAAAGTCTTTTTAAAGAAAGGGAGGTGTAACAGAATGAGTACCATCTATGTTAATAGGTTCGATGTGCAAACTTAGGGCACGGTTGAGCATCCTATAAGAACGTTACTAGGGATGCTCAAGCCGTGACGTAGGGTTTTTGGGGAAGGTTAGTTACAGCTAAGGTCTGGAGAAGTGAACATCATACCATGTAGGCTGTGTAACTATTCTACAGCTAATTGTGTTCAATAAAACCTTTTAGAAAATAACATCGGGACTCGTTTTATAATCGTCCCTGTGCCTGTACTGTTACACTACTACTACTACTACTACTACTACTACTACTACTACTACTACTACCACTACTACCACTACTACCACTTATGCTTCTACTGCTACGACAAGATCAAATACTATTATTACTAATGGTGCTGTTACTATTATTTATATTCTATTTAATCAGATCAATGCAAACTGATACAATGTGGTCAGATGGTATCGCTTAGTAAGGCTCAAATGTCTGGAAACCATATCTGTGTCTGTGCATTGTTGATATAGTTTTCTTAATATCATTCAGTGTAACTGCCATTTGTGTCAGTGTAGTCTTGCAAGAGAATATTAATCCAACTTACATATTTTTGTCAGGAGAAAACGGACAACAGACCACCCTGGTTTTATAACAAATAATGCTTGTAATAAACATAAAAGAAGAGATCGTATTTTCAATTTTATTCTGCCAACAGCTCTCAGCTTATTCAGTCGTATTAATGTAACAGGTTCTGAGGAAAATGCAAATAATACCATGGACATACAGAAAGACCAATGACCAAGTCCTACAAGAAACAAATGAAAATCGTAAACTGATGAGAGAAATTTGACATGGACATTCAACGTATTTTAGGCATGTTATGAGAACAAATAAATTGGAGAACTTGGTGACAACTTGCATTATCGAGGGGAAGAGAAAAAGAGGAAGACAGAGAATTAAATACCTGGATGACTTTGCCATGTGATATGATCGAGACACGAACAATGAGCTGATCCATGAATCTGGTGATTGAGTCTTTGGAGATTGATGCCAGTCTGGTCCATGGCACGTCCGTCCTCCACAGTAGCCTTACCTGCGAGCTTGTCAGCCCGCTCATTTTCTTGAACTCCCTCATACCCTGGCAAGAAGATGAAAAAAATCTTTGCCAGCCGAGACCGCTCTAGAGACAGCAACCACACTCCTCGGATCCACCCCATCTCTATCCTCTTGAGCATGCTCATTGATTCACTAAGGAATCATGCCCTAGTGAATGTCTGTGTCTCGAGCCATGTTAATGCTTTACTTACTGCCATGACTTCCATAGTCAGACTACTTGTGGTCTCAACAAAAGTACCAGAGTCCTCCTTCATAATTCTCCCTCCCACCCCCTCCCCACCCCACACCCCCCAACCCAGGCCTGAGCCGTAAACGCTTATGAGCTTGTCACATGTCGGACGACCGACCCATCTGTGTATATGACAGCATCAACGTCTAACGAATTCTCGAAAATCAAAGCTTGTACCTCCGCCTCCACAGCAGCCGGATTTTCTTGTCTGCATGTTGTGTCTAGTTGGATGCAAACAGGCAAAGACGTATATAAATCCTTTGGCATTTGTACTCACACTTTGCCAGTGAGCACTTATGTGAAGCACTAAAGCATACTACAAATCATGTTCAGCAAGACTGCCTTGACTTTGCTGTACTGATTGAGGGAATGAGGCCTAAAGGTGCCACCCTTCAGTACACAATTTGAGGAGCCGTACGCACTTCAAGTGAACTGTCCTGTTTGTGATTCATATCGGAACAGACACAAAGCAGACGGTGGTCACATAAGAAGAAAAATTAATGAATGTAAACAAATATGTCATCGACTACCTACATCGTCATCCCATCCAATACAGTAAGACCATGCCATTAACACAAAACCAGCTACATGCTTTACTGGAGATATAATTGTAGAAGCCTGACTGTTAATGAGGACGAGACAGACAACAAGCTAACGCGACTAAAACCAAGTAGCAATTAAAGCCATGTGATCCTCGGTAAGGTATTGTTGTGGCATGGCACTAGAATACCGTTCTGGTGGTCATGTTTCGATACGGAACATATAAAGTAATATAGAATAGCTGCTGAAAAGGCAAAGTATGGAATAACATTGTAGACACATTTGCAACAGATAAAGTAATTTGGAAGAACAGTACAGAGATAAGTGGAAACGATGAAGTAATATGGAATAACAGTGCAGAGACAAGTGGCAAAGATCAAATAAACGTAATGAACTGTGTAGAGACAGGTGGAAAAGATCAAATTAAATGGAAGGACTGTGTAGAGACAAGTGACAAAGATAAAAGAATATAGAAGAACAATGTAATGACACGTGGACAAGAGAAAGTAATATGGATGGACAGTGCAGTTACGTTGAAGATATCAAGTAATATTGCAAACTGAATATTTGAGTGTCGAAACCAGCGGAACAGATAAAGTAATATGTAACAAAAAGTGTAGTAACAAGTAGAAAGGCAAAATAATATGGAGAGACACATAGAAATGATAAAGTGTTATTGAGGAACTTTGTAGAGTCAAGTGGAAAATACAAAGCAATCTGGAAGAACAAATCTAGCAGCTGATTCATGGTTCATGATTTCCCTGATTGATGGTTGTGTTACGAGCTCTATTTTCATTATCTGGTCACCAAGATCACGAGACTAGGATCAGGACTGACATTATCCAAGACTTTGGAGCAACTCAGCCGAATGAATCGGATCCACAGCCTGCGTCTCCATTCTGTATAACGTTCACTGCACACGTAAAGTTCTAATACCGACCTTGCACATCCCGCTAGTGTCTGCACTTTGGGAGATGAAGGAGAGCTATCCAACATAGTTCCCAAGATGTAGTACTTCTTTACTGGATCGGGAGGATAATCTCTGCACCAACCTCACTTCGGCAGATGCACGTCATTTTCAGAGCCAGATAATCAGAACGTGCATGCTTCCGTCGTCCTGCTACTGAGTTAATTCAGGGAGCAACACTGTTAGCTGTGAATTTCGTGTGGAGTGCGCTTACTCATTTTCAGAGCCAGATAATCGGAACGTAAATGCACCAAACTAAAATGTTAACAATTGTGGTCTTCCATCGGATTCAGAAATGTTAAGTCTGTATATATATAAAAGAGACTATATGTCCGTTCGTTCTTTATGCGTTCGCGAACGGTCTATCCGATCGAGATGAAATAGATGAAATTTTCTACATGTCTTTTTTTCATTCCTGTGCAACTTTTTGTCATAGTTTTTTAGTGTAAAATCGGCTACTTACTTACTAAAAGTTAATATTTCATTTTTCATTATAATTTCTATATATCAAGGGGACTTAACTCTAGAAAAGTTATTTCCAAGGGCATAACTTTTAATAACATTTCTATATACTTTATAGTCATGTTGTTGCATCGTTTTCAAAGATTTTTAAACTCTTTGCGTATAGTTATTTACAGGCATATGAGTTATAATAAATAATGATATAATCTTTAAGGCATTTTCAAATTTTTAATAAAAATAATGCATAATGCATAACATTGTAACACATCTTTTTATTCTTAAAGAAGTTATCTACAGTCATGTAGGTGATAGACAGACAGACAGACAGACAGACAGACAGACAGACAGACACACAGACAGATAGATAGACAGACAGACAGATAGTCGGGAACGGGAGCTTATATGACTACTTATATGAATTAAATGAGATGCTCCCCACCAGGGACTGGGTGAAGCCGGGCCGGCTCAGAAAGACAGACAGATAGACAGACAGACAGACAGACAGATAGTCGGGAACGGGAGCTTATATGACTACGTATATGAATTAAATGAGATGCTCCCCACCAGGGACTGGGTGAAGCCGGGCCGAGTCAGACAGACAGACAGACAGACAGACAGACAGACAGACAGACAGACAGACAGACAGACAGACAGACAGACAGACAGACAGACAGACAGACAGACAGACAGATAGTCGGGAACGGGAGCTTATATGGTTACGTATATGAATTTTACAAATAATGGAAACAAGAAGACAGAACAAAAATAATCCTGCCAAATATGAAGAAATTCACAGAAAAGTCAGAACCTTATGTAAGGAGGCTAAAGAAACATGGCTTGAGAAAAATTGCAGAGAAATTGAAAAACAACACAACAGTAAAAATGCGAAACTAATGCACAAAAGAATTCAGGAGATTACTAATCAAAGAACACGTACATCAGCAGGCTGCCCCATCTCTATCCTCTTAGCATGCTCATTGATTCACTAAGGAATCATGCCCTAGTGAATGTCTGTGTCTCGAGCCATGTTAATGCTTTACTTACTGCCATGACTTCCATAGTCAGACTACTTGTGGTCTCAACAAAAGTACCAGAGTCCTCCTTCATAATTCTCCTCCCACCCCCTCCCCACCCCACACCCCCAACCCAGGCCTGAGCCGTAAACGCTTATGAGCTTGTCACATGTCGGACGACCGACCCATCTGTGTATATGACAGCATCAACGTCTAACGAATTCTCGAAATCAAAGCTTGTACCTCCGCCTCCACAGCAGCCGGATTTTCTTGTCTGCATGTTGTGTCTAGTGGATGCAAACAGGCAAAGACGTATATAAATCCTTTGGCATTTGTACTCACACTTTGCCAGTGAGCACTTATGTGAAGCACTAAAGCATACTACAAATCATGTTCAGCAAGACTGCCTTGACTTTGCTGTACTGATTGAGGGAATGAGGCCTAAAGGTGCCACCCTTCAGTACACAATTTGAGGAGCCGTACGCACTTCAAGTGAACTGTCCTGTTTGTGATTCATATCGGAACAGACACAAAGCAGACGGTGGTCACATAAGAAGAAAAATTAATGAATGTAAACAAATATGTCATCGACTACCTACATCGTCATCCCATCCAATACAGTAAGACCATGCCATTAACACAAAACCAGCTACATGCTTTACTGGAGATATAATTGTAGAAGCCTGACTGTTAATGAGGACGAGACAGACAACAAGCTAACGCGACTAAAACCAAGTAGCAATTAAAGCCATGTGATCCTCGGTAAGGTATTGTTGTGGCATGGCACTAGAATACCGTTCTGGTGGTCATGTTTCGATACGGAACAGATAAAGTAATATAGAATAGATGCGGAAAAGACAAAGTAATATGGAATAACAATATGGACACATGTGGAACAGATACAGTAATTTGGAAGAACAGTACAGAGATAAGTGGAAAAGATGAAGTAATATGGAATAACAGTGCAGAGACAAGTAGAAAATATAAAATAAAATGGATGAACTGTGTAGATACAAGTGGAAAAGATAAAATTAAATGGAAGGACTGTGTAGAGACAAGTGACAAAGATAAAAGAATATAGAAGAACAATGTAATGACACGTGGACAAGAGAAAGTAATATGGATGGACAGTGCAGTTACGTTGAAGATATCAAGTAATATTGCAAACTGAATATTTGAGTGTCGAAACCAGCGGAACAGATAAAGTAATATGTAACAAAAAGTGTAGTAACAAGTAGAAAGGCAAAATAATATGGAGGGACAGTATAGAGACACATAGAAATGATAAAGTGTTATTGAGGAACTTTGTAGAGTCAAGTGGAAAATACAAAGCAATCTGGAAGAACAAATCTAGCAGCTGATTCATGGTTCATGATTTCCCTGATTGATGGTTGTGTTACGAGCTCTATTTTCATTATCTGGTCACCAAGATCACGAGACTAGGATCAGGACTGACATTATCCAAGACTTTGGAGCATCTCAGCCGAATGAATCGGATCCACAGCCTGCGTCTCCATTCTGTATAACGTTCACTGCACACGTAAAGTTCTAATACCGACCTTGCACATCCCGCTAGTGTCTGCACTTTGGGAGATGAAGGAGAGCTACCCAACATAGTTCCCAAGATGTAGTACTTCTTTACTGGATCGGGAGGATAATCTCTACACCAACCTCACTTCAGCAGATGCACGTCATTTTCAGAGGGCCCGAAAATCAGAACGTGCATGCTTCCGTCGTCCTGCTATTGAGTTAAGTCAGGGAGCAACACTGTTAGCTGTGAATTTCGTGTGGAGTGCGCTTACTCATTTTCAGAGCCAGATAATCGGAACGTAAATACACCAAACTAAAATGTTAACAATTGTGGTCTTCCATCGGATTCAGAAATGTTAAATCTGTATATATATGATATATATCTATTATATAATATATTTATATATTTATATATAATTATATATAAATTATATATATAATATATATATACGGAAAAAATAAAGAAATAAAAGGGGCTGCTAAAGACAAAGATGGAATAAAAAAAACATGTCTACGTAAAAACCTTTATGACGATAACAGAGACGAACAATATATTGTTCAAAATAACAATGAAGGGCCAGCAATTTTGAAGATGGAGGTTCAGAATGCTCTTAATCATATGAAATCTGGCAATACCCCCGGTCCAGAACAGCGTCACAACAGAAATGATTAATGCTTTAGAAGAATATGGAATAGATAAAGTTACCAGTCTGCTTAATACAATATATGATACTGGAAATATACCTCATGAGTTATGTAATTCTGTATTTATTGCAATCCCAAAGAAATCAGGAGCCTTGGAATGTGATCAACATCGAACAATTAGTATAATGAGTCACATCACGAAGATTTTGCTAAGAATTATCATGCAAAGAGTTAGGAGGAAAATACAACCAGAAATAGGAGAAGAACAATGTGGGTTTGTAGTAGGCAAGGGTACAGTAAATGCTGTGTATATACTGAGAACCGTAATCGAACGTTCTATGAGAAGTAAACAAAGATCTACACCTTTGCTTTATTGACTACACAAAGGCTTTTGATAAAGTGAGACATGTCAACATGATAAGGATGCTTGAAGATCTACAAATTGATGGGAAAGACCTTAGACTTGTAAAAAACATATATTGGAAACAACAAGCTGCCATAAGAGTTGATAATGAAGTAAGCCAATATCAGCCTATTAAGAGAGGTGTGAGACAGGGATGTGTAATGTCTCCAGATCTGTTTTCCCTGTACAGTGAAAATATTTTCAGAAATATTGAAAATATGGAAGGAATCAACATTGGGGGACGATGCATCAATAACATTAGATATGCAGATGATACAGTCTTGATTGCAGACAATGAACAGGACCTGCAAAATTTAGTAGATGCGGTTGTTACACACAGTGAACAACAAGGGTTATAATTAAATTGTAAAAAGACACAGATTATGGTCGTCACTAGGATGAACGAAATACCACAGTGTAATATACAAGTAAATGGGAATATTCTTCAACAAGTGAATAGGTACTATTATCTCGGAACAGTAATAACATCTGATGGGAGATGCCTTGAAGAGATTAGAACAAGAATCGCCATGGCAAAAGTAGCCTTTAGCAAGATGAAAAACATACTGACCAATAAAAAGATGTCAATTGAAACGAGAAAAAGAGTGTTGAGATGCTACATAGAACCTGTACTTTTATATGGATGTGAAGCTTGGACAATGAGCAGCCAGGCTGAAAAACATCTGATGGCTGTAGAAATGTGGTTTCTGAGGAAAATGCAAAGAATACCATGGACAGCCAGAAAGACCAATGAACAAGTCCTTCAAGAAACAAATGAAGATCGTAAACTGATCAGAGACATTAGACGTAGACAGTCACAATTTTTTGGGCATGTTATGAGAAGAAATGATTTGGAGAACTTGGTGACAACTGGTAAGATCGAGGGGAACAGACCAAGGGGAAGACCTAGAAACAAGTATCTGGATGGCTTGGCCTTGTGGCATGGTCGAGACAGAAACACGGAACTGATCCGACATTTGACGATAATGCAGACATGAGCCCACGCTTCCGGCAGGCAATATGAGGTATGATTGTCTCCCCACCAGGGATGGGGAACCCGGTAGCGAAAACGTAGAAGATAGACAGACAGACAGACAGACAGACGATAGTCGGAACGGAGCTATATGACTACTTATATGTTAAATGAGATGCTCCCACCAGGGAAGGTAAGGGTTAAAAAAAAAAAAACAAAAACAAAGACAGACTGATATCCTTCCAGGGTGAAAGGGGGTTTTTAATGTTATATATAATTATTACCTTAAGAGATTTTTTATTTTTTAAGTTTCAACCTATCTACTAATAAATAATATTTCATCACTATTTTCTATTCTCTGGCTACTCTTTTCGTTTTTTAAAACTTTCTTTAAATTATGGAAAGACTTAGATTGTAATATAATATATATAAATATATAATATATATATTATATATATATATAATATATATATAAAATAGAGACTGTATGTCTGTTCGTTCTTTATGCTTTCGCGACGTCTATGATTAGATGAAATTTTCCACACGTCTTTTTTTCATTCCTGTGCAACTTTTTGTCATAGTTTTTAGTGTAAAATCGGCTATTACTTACTAAAATTTAATATTCATTTTTCATTATAATTTCTATATAGCAAGGGGACTTAACTCTAGAAAAGTTATTTCAAGGGGCAAACTTTTAATAACATTTCTATATACTGTATAGTCATGTTGTTGCATCGTTTTCAAAGATTTATAAACTCTTGCGTATAGTATTACAGGCATATGAGTTATCATAAATAATGATATAATCTTAAAAGGCATTTTCAAATTTTTCATAAAAATAATGCAAATGTAACATTGTAACTCATCTTTTTATGCTTAAAGAAGTTATCTACAGTCATGTAGGTGATTGAAAACAGTTTTCATTAAAAAATGGATTGTGGGAAGACATTCTTTAAGTTACTGTGGCCAGGAGCTGGGCAGGCCACGCCGGGTCAGATAGATAGACAGACAGACAGACAGATAGACAGACAGACAGACAGACAGATAGTCGGGAACGGGAGCTTATATGACTACGTATATGAATAATGAGATGCTCCCCACCAGGGACTGGGTGAAGCCGGGCCGGGTCAGACAGACAGACCGACAGATAGTCGGGAACGGGAGCTATATGGTACGTATATGAATTAAATGAGATGCTCCCCACCATGGACTGGGTGAAGCCGGGCCTGGTCAGACAGACAGACAAATAGACAGACAGACAGACAGATAGTCGGGAACGGGAGCTTATATGACTACTTATATGAATTAAATGAGATGCTCCCCACCAGGGACTGGGTGAAGCCGGGCCGGGTCAGCCAGCCAGACAGACAGACAGACAGACAAACAAACAAGCAGACAAACAGACAGACTGATAGATCCCCTCCAGGGACTGGACGAAGCCGGGCCGGGTCAGCTAGTTATTATATAATTATTACCGTGAATGAGATTATTCATTATTTATAAGTGTTGCTGCTGCTGCTGCTGCTGCTGCTACTACTACTACTACTACTACTACTACTACTACTACTACTACTACTACTACTACTACTACTACTACTACTACTACTACTACTACTACTACTACTACTACTACTACTACTACTACTACTGCTGCTGCTGCTGCTAATGTGCTACTGATGCTGCTATAATAATAATTATTATTATTATATTCAATCAGGTTATGACTATGTAAGACCACCGAGTCCATTGTCCTATTTTGGTAAGTTTCAAATATATGGAAACAGTATTGTCATCTGTTAATTGTTTTATATTGACCTAAGATCATTCAACGTAACTGCCATTTGTGTATCCTTGTAGCCGTGCAAGAGAATATTAAACATACTTACAATTCTTCACAGGACAAAACGGACAAGAGACCACCCTGATCATACAACAAATAATGCTTGTCGAAAACTTTAAAGGCAAGATCGGATCGTCATTTTTAGTCTGCGAAGAGCTCTCAACAGATTCAACTGTCATTTATATCACACGTTTATGACTGGCTTACCGCATCGTTGTGCGTGTTAGACAATCTTTGTGTCAATTAGACCATCGTTGCGTGTTTTAGTCACTCTTTGTGTGCGTTAAGCACTGTGTGTGTGTGTGTGTGTGTGTGTGTGTGTGTTAGAAAACCTTTCTGTGTGTTAGACAATCTTTGTCTGTGTTAGACGATCATTGCGTCTGTTATACAATCTGTTGTGTCTTTCTCCATATCCACATGAAGGTCTGGTAACCTCCACAGCTCTGTTCAATTTAATTTGCGTCAAAACAATCAACCAGAACACGACAACAAAAATGAGAATGGCAGAAACAGGCAGACCAGAATCTTTAGACTTCAAATAGGGAATTGTTGACTCAGAGCACGCTTGCACCGAATGTGTCTCACCGACTCTACCACCATACATTGGGCACTAATGTGGAGTACTAATGTGGAGTATGAAAGCAAACTACAAAGCTTGTCCACCAAGACTGCTTTGACCTCGCCGCACTGAGGGAGGAAATATAGCCAACAGAAACCAGACATACTCTGTGGTCCGGCAAAGACCTCAAGCGAAATACCGACATCAAAAAAGATAACAAAGGTTGGTCACTCAAGAAACATAAATTATCAAAGTAAACGAAAAGGTAATTCACCAACTTCGTAGTCATTCCATTAACAACTGTTAGGGGAATCATTAATACAACACCAGCTATTGTAAGGTAATATCAATGATACAACACTAGTAGTAGGGGAGACGCAAACTAGGTAGCATTTAAGGTGCAGCACCTATATTTTTTACTATATAAAGCGTCTACAACCGCATAGAAAACAACACAAAACTGCACCTGTAGCGACCACATTTTCAAGGGATGCAACTCATGAATAAACAATCCTACGTATTTTTGCACTGTTACTTCCCTTTTTGTGATAAATTTTATGTCTTTAAAATGTAATAATTACTGTTATTATTGACTGTACCAGGGTAAGACTTTAAAAAACTATCACCATACTAGTGATGCTGTTAAGGTACAGTGCTCTTCCTCTTCAGTGTCAGCCTTCTTTTTTTTCCTCGTCTTCTTTTCTTTATCTGTATTGGGCATAAACACTATAATCATGCCATTGGTGATGTGTAAGGGCTAGGGTTACAGTGCAATTACTCGGGGTGGTCTCGGGGGCGACGAGCGTGGGTGTGGGAGCTCAGTGGTGGGGCACGGGTGTCAACGTGTTGGGTAGGGCTAGGTGGTTCGAGCCTCGAACCATGGCATGTGCCATATGAAAATCGTAATAGGTAAGCATGTATATATGATCTATAGGGGGTCGTAGTGGTGGTAAAACTATCATCATACGGGTTACAAATGAAAACCTTAAAAACTAAAAATGACCGATATTATCGACTGTACAGGGTATAGCTTAGTGAAATTCGTTAGTAAGGGGTGGATAGCGGTTATTAGTGATCTGTAGAGTGTCGTCGTGACATATAAACTATCAGCACACGGCTTCAAGTGAAAACCTTAAAAAGGTAAAGATGGCGATATTATTGATTGTACGAGTATAGCTTAGTGAAATTCGATAGTAAGGGGTGGGTAGCGGTTATTATTGATCTGTAGAGTGTCGTAATGACCTATACACTATCATCATACGGCTTCAAGTTAAAACTTTAAAAAGGTAAAGATGGCCGATATTATTGATTGTAGCGAGTATAGCTTAGTGAAATTCGTTGGTAAGGGGTGGGGAGCGGATATTAGTGATCTGTAGAGTGTCGTAGTGGCCTATATACTATCATCACATAGGTTACAAATGAAAACCTTAAAAAAGTATAGATAACCGGTAGTATTGGATTTAATTGGTATGGCTTAGTGAGACTCGGTGATAACGGGTGGGTAGCGGGTATTAGTGATCTGTAGAGTGTCGTAGTGGTTTATTTACTATCATCATAGGGTTACAAATGAAAACCTTAAAAAGTAAACATGACCGATAATATTGATTGCAGCGGGTATAGCTTAGTGAGATTCGTTGGTAAGGGGTTTTTGAGTCGAGGAAAGGTTAGATAGGTGCTTCTGATCATCGGTAAGGTGGTCGAGTGGTGGGGTGGTAGATAAATACGTCCCTTCCTTGATAATAGCCGGAAGGTAATGCTCATCTTAAAGTCTAAAGATTGAACTCATAGGTGGCTGATCTGAGGGTGGTCGACTGGGTGACTCATCACGGGGCTATGTCGGCGGGGGTGAACGTACGTGAACGTGTTCAGACATGTCTTTGGGGACAACCGGAGGATGACTCAGAGCGTACTGACAGCATAACGATACAGCCGAGACACTTGGTTTATGGTCACATCGGATCAAATGCGGCTTTGCTTCCTGGCGCCCGTGTAAAGGCGACAACCAGACCACGTGGGCAATAGTAACATCCTGTCAAAGATGGCGTGGCAGCCGATCACACGTGGGTAATGGTCACATCGGATCAAATATGACTCTGCTTCCGGTCGCTTGTGTAATGGCAACAACCAGATCAAAGCTTACTGATTACGAGTTGTCAAAGATGGCACCGCATCCGGTCACATGTGGCAATGGAAAAATCAGAAACAGAAAGAGAAATGTAATTGTTACTTTTGTGTACAATCTTATTGTTGACATTTTATTTTTTCATTCAACCATAGTGGCTTATTACATAAGATACATTTAATTTTCTGAAATACAGCTGTTGTTTGCATAGGGGACAGATGAATATCTCTAGCAGGTTGGGGATTTAAAATAACAACGTGAGATATTTTTCCCATTTGGGTAATGAATTGTCCTACTTTTTATAAGTTTTGGCTGAAATTTGGCTGAAATTTTCCATATTTTGTTAACAAAATTTCCTACTGTTCATAAGATTTGTATGACATTTGGCCAAACATTTCACATTTGGTTAACAAAGTTTCTTACTTTTCATAAGTTTGACTGAGATTTTTATAAGTTTGGTTGAAATGTGGCCAAAATATTTTGCTTTGGTTAACAAAGTGTTCTACTTTTTTATAAGTTTGGTTGAAATTTGGCCAAACTTTTCACCTTTGGTTAACAAAGTTTCCTTACTACTTTTCATAATTTTGGTTGAAATTTGGCCAAAATTTTTCACTTTGGTTAACAAATTTTCCTACTTTTCATATGTTTGGGTGAGATTTTTTATAAGTTTGGTTGAAATGTAGCCAAAATTTTTCACTTTGGGTAACAAATTGCCTACTTTTCATAAGTTTGGTTGAAATTTGGCCAAACTGTTAACATTTGGTTAACAAATTTTCTTATTTTTCATACGTTTGGATGACATTTGGCCAAACTGTTCACGTTTGGTTAACAAAATTTCCAATTTTTTATAAGTTTGTTTAAAATTTGGCCGCAAAGTTTCCTACTTTTTATAAGTTTGGTTGAAATTTGGCCAAACTTTTCACCTTTGGTTACCAAAGTGTTCTACTTTTTATAAGTTTGGTTGAAATTTGGCCAAACTTTTCACATTTGGTTAACAAACTTTCAAATTTTTTATAAGTTTGTTTGAATTTTGGCAAAAGTTTTCATATTTGGTTAACAAAATTTCCTACTTTTTATAAGTTTGGTTGACATAAGGCCAAACTTTTCACCTTTGGTTACCAAATTGTCCTTCTTTTCATAAGTTTGGTTGAAATTTGTCCAAAATTTTCGCCTTTGATTAACAAATGTTCCTACTTTTCATAAGTTTGACTGAGATTTTAAGTTTGGTTGAAATTTGACCAAATGTTGTTCACTTTGGTTAACAAATTTTCCTACTTTTCATAAGTTTGGGTTGACTTTTTATAAGTCTGGTTGAAATGTAGCCAACATTTTCCCATTTGGCTACCAAATTTTATTACTTGGCCAAGATTTGTGCCCTTCATTCTCTCAACACATAACATCTATATACACCGTATACACTAAATATTCAACAAACAAGATGTAATTATAATCTATAAACCTGTTTATTTACAGTATTTCGGTACATTTTATAAGAATAGTCATTTAAAAAATGCATAATGTCATTATACGAAATGGATGCTGTGATCTGAGCTGGTATTCATAGTATCATCACAACATTTTATTTTCACATATAGAGCTATACAAATTGTATGTTGTTTCTGGCTTTCTTCACACCACTGTCTGAGTAGGTTGATTTTCCGGCTGGTAGCCTGGTATGTATATGTCACTTGGTATGTAGTCATAAGACTGGTCTCCTGAATGGTGGGTTGACATCTGAGTATTGTAGACAACCGGGGCATCAATCATCTGAGTGTTCAGATGCTGGGGTCATCACAGATCTGACTGTTGTTGTTTTGATAACTGGCGGTATAGTATGCGTCTACTTGGTGGTTTCGTTTAGTACCCTGTTTGACTTGAGTACTGTCTTGAGTGTGTTGGACTTGATTGCTTCGGATGATGTCTTGTTGCACATCAAACAGTTGGTTATTGGGCTCATCACACATCTGGTTTCATGGGTCATCACACATCTGACTGTAGCTGGGTTGAAAACAGGCGGTATAATATGCGTCTACTTGATGGTTTCGGTTGGTACTTTGTTTAACTTGAGCACTGACTTGAGTGTTTTGGACTTGATTATTTCTGGCAGTGCCTTGTTTGACATGAGCACTGACTTGAATGTGTTGGTTACTGACTTGCTTGTCTCTGTTAGTGCCTTGTTTGACTTCGTTACTGGCTTGGTTAACTTGATTGAGTCTGTCAAAGTCAGCTAGGATCTCGCGATGCATGACGCTCATCTGTTCAAATACTTGTCGCGTAAGTGTCATACCCGTCTTAGTCGGTAATCTCTTGTCGGATTACTCAAAAAATCGTCGGATGTGTAACGTGCTCGTTCCTCTGTAGGATGAGACAAACACGGCCTTATCACCACCGCCCACTGCTCTAATAGTCTCACCACTACGAGTCATGTAGACCCAGTTAGCATGCACAGTCTTGAGGTATGTAGTCATCTTCTGATCCCAATGCTTGAGTGTTACCAGCCTCGGGTTTATATACTAGTTTTTGAGCCACGCTTAAAATCAGATTCAGCCAGTTTCTTAGGTCAAGTAGCTCAGATTATGCTGACGCGGTTGTCCGTATGGAGCGACTAAGAGTTCTACTACCCACTCGTTGACTCGTTGTATGTTTAAGCCTGGGTTGGGGAATGCGGGTCATGCTCGCCCCATGACCTCTCAACATGATGAAATAGATGGCATAGACTGCACAGTCTTACTTGCGTTGCAGTCTCTGTGAGCTACAGTCTGTGAAGCCAGAATACCGACGATATACATATACAGTCTCCTTACACCCACCGCAGTTTTCTTTGTATTGAGATCTGGTCAGCTATTGAAGACACGATTGTAAGTATATTACAACCATCTTGTTTTTTAACCAGGTGTTTTAAGACTCGTCCGCTAGTGTGGATTGACCTTTGTATTTTAATTAACAGTTACCATACGGGGATTAGACTATCTCGGCCTCTTTCACTGTTGTTCTTCACCTTTTCTTTGCTCCAGTACTTTGACTCTGTGACTGTCCCCCAGGACTGGGGTCAGAATTTGCGTCAACTCTAGTTTACGCCGTTCAAAATGCTCACGCTCTCTGATTACATGGTGCCAGTTACCATTGTGTTCTTCGGTGCCAACGATATGAACTGTTAAGAAGTGAGGTTCTGTTGCAAAATTAACCTGTGGAGGAGAAGAAATCACATTGAAACCTACTAATAGTGAAATAAAGAGGACCAGATAATAGAATGTACCATTAGACACCGGAACTAGCACACCTGTTCTTGGAATCTATGATTATGAACGTTACTATTTATACATACCTTACTCGTTTGGTGTTGTATTTCATCTGCTGCGACAGAGGAGCAACTTCGGAAACCAGCAGTAGGATAGTTTTCATTCCACAAAGCATTATTTTCTTGAGAAACTCAGAGTCTGGTTCATGACTGATAGACAGAAGGTCAATATTTTCATCTGATGAAAAATCATTAAGCAGATCAAATGTTCTCTCGGGTGGGTCTATGATTGTCTGACTACAAGAAGTAGGTTTCTTGCAGAACAACATGTCTAATGACAGAGCTGGAATGGAAAAAAAAACAAGAATCACCAGTCTTCAAAACAGGTAACGTAAAGGTTGTGCTACTTTTGTCAAACTTGGCATGCTCTGCTGAACTTTGGTAGACATTATTTTGGAAACCAGTGTCTTCATTTCTCTGATCGTGCACCAATTCTAGGCTCTGGGAATGAAGCTTTTGCTCTGTGTCACATACAGTGTGAGTGGAGTCATGCATTTTTTTCGTTTGCAACGGTTGTAATCCATGTTTTCGTGTTTCTCTTTGACGTTTCTTTTGTTTTTTATAATTAGGGTGTCCTTTCCTGATTATTTTCTAGGTGCCGACAACATTGATTTCAGATTTAAAATGATTTGCAAGGTTGAGTGGGATGTAATCTCATCCACTGTGCGTTTGGGTTCCATGAATAACTCCTGTCGTAGTCATTACCTTTGAGTCTCAGCTGTACCCTTACACATGAGATCGACTGCGACGGGATATTTAGCCGAGTTTATTCACGTGTTTCGATTGTTTACCTTAGACATATGACCGGAAGCATCGCCATATTTGATCAGATGTAACCATTACCCAAGTGTGATGGGATGCAGCGCCATCTTTGATCGGCTTTAGTCAGCGAGCATGTGGTCTGATTTTTCCATTGCCACATGTGACCAGATGCGGTGCCATCTTTAAAAACACGTAACCAGTGAACACTTGGTCTGGTTGTTGCCATTATACAAGCGACCGGACGCAGAGCCATATTTGATCCGATGTGACCATTACCCAATCTGATCGGCTGCAGCGCCATCTTTGACAGGCTGTAACTATTACCCACGTGGTCTGGTTGTCGCCAGGAAGAAGAGCCATATTTGATCCGATGTTACCATAAACCAAGTGTCTCGGCTGTATCGTTATGCTGTCAGTACGCTCTGAGTCATCCTCCGGTTTTCCCCAAAGACATGTCTGAACACGTTCACGTACGTTCACCCCCGCCGACATAGCCCCGTGATAAGTCACCCAGAAGACCACCCTCAGATCAGCCACCTGTGAGTTCAATCTTTAGACTTTAATATGAGCATTATCCTCCGGTTATTATCAAGGAACGGAAGTATTTATCTACCACCCCACCAATCGACCACCTTACCGATGATCAGAAGCACATATCTAACCTTTCCTCCACTCACAAACCCATTACCAACGAATCTCACTAAGCTATACCCGCTGCAATCAATATTATCGGTCATGTTTACTTTTTAAGGTTTTCATTTGTAACCCGTATGATGATAGTAAATAAACCACTACGACACTCTACAGATCATTAATACCAGCTACCCACCCCTTATCACAGAGTCTCACTAAGCCATACCAACTACATCTAATACTACCGGTTATCTATAATTTTGTAAGGTTTTCATTTGGTAACCTGTGTGATGATAGTGCAACTACGACTTTTTACAGATCACTAATATCCGCTACCCACCCCTTACCAACGAATTTCACTAAGCTATACTCGCTACAATTAATAATATCGGCCATCGTTACCTTTTTAAGGTTTTCACTTGACGCCGTTTGATGAAAGTGTATAGGTCATTACGACACTCTACAGGTCACTAATAACCGCTACCCATCCCTTACCATCGAAGTTCACTAAGCTATACTCGCTACAATCAATAACATCGGCCATCTTTACCTTTTTAAGGTTTTCACTTGAATCCGTGTGATGATAGTGTATAGGTCACGATAACACTCTACAGATCACTAATAACCAATACCCTCCCCTTAATAACGAATTTCACTAAGCTATACCCGGTACAGTCGATAATATCGGCCATTTTTAGTGTTTAAGGTTTTCATTTGTAACCCGTACGATGATAGTGTTTACACATCTAGGACCCTCTATAGATCATATAGCTGCCATATATACATGCTTACCTATTACGTTTTTCATATGACACATGTCATGGTCCGAGGTTCGAACCACCTAGCCCTACACCACACATCGACACCCGCGCCCCTCCACTGAGCTCCCACACGCACGCCCACCGCCCCCTAGACCACGCCGAGGAATTGCACTGTAACCCTAGCCCTTACACATCACCAATGGCATGATGATAGTTTTTATGCCCAATACAGATAAAGAAAAGAAGACGAGAAAATAAAAAAGGCTGACACTGAGGAGGAAGAGCACTGTACCTTAACAGCATTACTAGTATGATGATAGTTTTTTTAAAGTCCCACCCCGCTACAATCAATAATAACAGTAATTATTACATTTTTAAAGACATAAAATTTATCACAAAAATTGAAGTAACAGTGTAAAAATACGTAGGATTTTTTATTCATGAGTTGCATCCCTTGAAATTGTGGTCGCCTTTAGGTGCAGTTTTGTGACGTTTTCTCAGCGGTGATAGACTTTTCATATAGTTAAAAATATAAGGTGCTGCACCTTAAATGCTACCTAGTTTGTGTCTCCCCTACTACTAACACTAGCTACTGTAAGGGAATGTAATTAATACATTACTAGCTACAGTAAGGTAGTGCCATTAATACAACAATAACTACTGTAAGGGAGTGTCATTGATACAACACTAGCTACTGTAAGGGAATGTCATTGATGCAACACTAGCTACTGTAAGGGAGTCTCATTGATACAATACTAGCTATTTTAAGGGAATGTCAGTAATACAACTGTAACATGGTGTGTCATTCATCTACAGTCTCAGTGCAGAAGACATTCTCAAAAACTTTAAGCTATGGAACGGGTCCCTCCTGATAACATAGTTATTTTAAGATAGAAGGTTATCGAACGGGAAGGGTATGAAAAAGGCGCATGCAGTCATTTGATTGGTTAATGCCTGGCTAGGAACGTTATCTTTTGGGGCCAACACCATAGCCTAACAGTTGTAATTGTGATTCCATCAGGACAGGCCGTTTGCTTTTTGTTTTTTCAAGATCTTGGGCTAATTTTACGCCCAATTAATTTCCTCTGTCTCAGGTATGACTTACACCATTTTTTTTATGTTGTGGCTATGCCTAGTGAAAGAGACGAATATCGGAGAATTTGTATGAGGAATGTGAAAGTTAGATCAGTACTTCATTGAGAAGTTGCACTGAATGTTGCTTTCTATCGGGCTGTCATGTCCAAACCACTGTATACTTTATTACCATGCCTATTGTTCGTCTGCTGTGAGAATTATGCGGTATGCCTGATGTCTGTATATCACTCTCAGAGCCTATATGAATTTGTTATGCTTCATAGAACTTTCCTGTGAACGCATATCATCGCACATTCTTAATTGACTATAGTAATACTCTTGTTTACTTCTTATCACTTCTGTGGTCAGAATGTGTGATGTAACATGTAATCTTCCCTGTAAATGCTGAGAATGTTGACGTTTGATATGGCCATTGGTTATTTGCCATTGGGCAAATGATATTGCACATTACATATTGCCTATTGCAGTTGTAAATGATGCCTGTCTCCCATCTGTCTCATATCTGTCTCATAATGCTTGTTTCAGCATGTCTATCTCATAATGTTGGTCTCATCATGCTGCCTGTCTCACGCTGCATGTCTCAGGATGCTTGCCTTATGATATCTATTTAAAGATGCCTAGGTCTCATGTTGTCTGAGTCTTATGAAAGTATAGACATGTCTGGACAGTTACATTTTCATGCTGTTGATTGTGTCATGATGTCACTGTCTCAACAAAAGTCTCATGGTCACAGAGATGGGTGAACATTGAAAATACAACCCACTGCCCCTTTGAGTGGAATACACTCCATCACCAATATGTGGGGATTGGTGCATGAGCAACACCCCCGCCTCCCCCTTCTCCTCCCCATTTCCATGAGTTTTCTTTTATGGTTGTTTATACTTTGATTATGACATATGACTTTCATACAAATGTATAGCAAAGTCTTTTATGTGTGTGTGTATCAGCAGAGGAAGGGATGGTGGAGAGGCCTTTAATTGGGACAACCAAATGGTAGTCCAAAGCTCAGATCTGCAACTCCTTGTTACTTGGAGACTCCATGGTGGAATTGAGAAGTTGAGAAGGCATGCCAGGGAAAGAGGCAGGCTATCAAAGACTGGCAACAAGACAGAAAGGCTAATATGCCACTGGGTGAGTTAGCGAACCTGAAGAATGTGATCCATCTTTATTCAAATCCTGCGCCAGACAGGCCAGGGCCGAGACATGGGACGAGTTCTGCATGAAGGTGTGCTCCGAGCGATCTCTTACGACATTCTGGCGCCTCCGTAAGAACATGAACGGTGCTGCACAACGTAGGGGTATTCCAGACTTTCAAGGCACATACCTCACGTGGAAATAGTCGGATGCAGATAAGGGTAAGGCCCTTGTTGCCCGCTACATAGAGCAGACTGACCAGAAAGACGTACCCGCCAGATAGAGGACCACAACGACACTCTCTTGGCTGTGCGAGGGCGTCGGGACAGGCGAAGAATGCATAATCATAGCTGAGATAATACGTGCGATGCTCAAGAAATCACCTAACACCGCCCCAGGCCCATACGGCATCCGATATGATGACCTGCTGGTGATGCCAGGTGACATGGAAGAACTGGCCAGATAATTCAACACCAGTATCCAAAGGGGTCAGATCAAAGAGGAATGGCTACACAGCTACTTGCTGCCGCTGCCAAAACCGAACAAAGACCATTCCAAGATAAACGGCTACATAATCATAACGATGCAGAACACTGCTGGAGAACTACTGAAGAAATTTGTAGCACACAGACTTGCTTGTGACTTGGAACAACGCGGCTGCTTCCCGCCCACACTTGGAGGATACATACGTAAAAAAAAGTCATGGCTGAATGCAGCAATCTTTGCTCAAGATGTTTACGAAGGATGTCAGGTCAGAGAAGAGACATGTGTGGCCGCCATAGACTTAGAGGACGCATACAATAGAGTATTCTTCGAGCAATTGATGCAAACCCTCCTCAGACTGAAAGTGCACCCTCACCTTGTACGATGGATAGCTGCAGTTCTGCTCCAAAGGAAGGTGGTGCTAAGATGTGGGAGTTGGTCTTCTGAGCCGATAACGATATGTCCAGGATTGCCGCAGGGTTCACCACTGTCACCAGTACTATTCAACGCGAATACGGTGCCGATCACTGAACAACAGTTGGACGGGAGGGGTAGGACTCTGTCATTTGCTGACGACATTCTCGTGTATCGACAGGATCGAGATAGACAGCGGTTGCCAATTATATGCAGAGCTAACTAGATCGAATTTCCTCATGGTTTATTGATGGCGGTGCCCTTGTCAACCCTGCAAAGGCATCGGTTACATGGTTCTTCCTAAACAACCATAATGTGAACACAGACCTGCTAGCAGTGAGAATGGATGGAAGTATTTTGAGTAGAACCCAGTCGATGACATATCTTGGCGTGAGGCTTGATCGTAGCCTGTCATTCAGAAATGATGTTGATTATGTCATAACGAAAGCTCGAAAAGGTTTTTCAGCAATGAGAGTCATGGCAACTGCCAATATCGAGCAAATACTGCTAATACTTCTGTTCCAATTACTTTTTATTTCACCAATCGAGTATGCCTTGCCATCCTTACTGTTATCCCTACACAGTTGGAGGAATTGAAAAGGTACAAAACGAAGCCATGCGCATCATTTTGGGTTGCACTATAGCCACCAGCTGTGTAGCGATGAGATACCTCCTTGACTTACCAACAATGAACCACAGGATCAAGATCTGGAGAGCTCATGCATACTTTAAAATAAGTGCAGATGAGCGGCACCCTCTGCATGAAGCTATATTCAGAGAAAATGGCGACAGGCTAAAGAGGAGCAATCATGGATGGGCCGGACGGAATATGTCGTCAGACAGGACTGCAGCCTTACCAGTATCAACCCGGCAAGGAATGGGTGCCGGTGCCTCCGGCTTTTAAGTGCACTTTCTTCTGCATTATCACACTCGACAGACGGTGCAGAGAGCAGAACCCTGTCGCTGTCAATGCAGAGGTCAACGCGCTCATCTATGAACACTCAGAGGGTCATGAAGTGCTCATCTATAGAGATGCATTGCTCTCTGGTGATAACAAAGGCCAAGCGGGGTTTGGCAGCGATGCGGGTGATGACGGCAGCAAACTGTGAGCAGCGCCATCTATGTCTTCTGTACGAGGGGCTGGTCATGTCTGTTTTGGAGTATGCAATGGCAATCCTGACTCTCAGCCATAAGCAGATAGAAAGGATGGAAAGGATACATAATGAAGCTATGCGCATTATTCTTGATTGTACAAGAGATACAGCATGCAGGGCGATGCGCTACCTTCTTGATTTTCCAACCATTGAAGAGAGAATGCAAGTTTGCAGGGCACGCGCCTATCTCAGAATTAACGCAAACACACAGCATCCACTGCATAGTGAAATTAGGAAGGTGAAGGTCAGCAGGTTAAAAAGAGGACGGTCGTGGATGGGTCAAGCCGAAGACATTCTTCAACAGGTGTGTTCACTTGAGGACTTAGAACCTGGCGAGGAGTGGGTGTAAGTGCCAACAGACTTCTGCACATCCTTTTCAGTTTGCATCCAACTAGATAGAAAATGCAGACAAGAAAATCCGGCTGCTGTGGAGGCTGAAGTACAAGCGTTGATTTTCGAGAATTCGCTAGACAGTGACGCGGTCATCTACACAGATGGGTCGGTCGTCCGACATGTGAGAAGCTCATGGGCCTTTACAGCTCGGGCCGGAGGGAGAATTGTGAAGGAGGACTCTGGTGCTTTCACTGAAACCACAAGTAGCCTGACCTTGGAAGTCATGGCAGTAAGTAAAGCAATAACATGGCTCGAGACACAGACATTCACTAGGGCTTGTTTCCTTAGCGACTCAATGAACATGATCAAGAGGATAGAGGAGGGGTCGATCCGAAGAGAATGGTTGCTGCCTCTGGAGCGGTCTCGGCTGGCAAAGATTAGTTTCATCTTCGTGCCAGGGCATGCGGGAGTACAAGGAAATGAGCGGGCTGACAAGCTCGCAGGTGAGGCTACTGTGGAGGGCGGACGCGCCATGGACCAGGCTGACATTCTGAATGCTCTACGAGAAGTGAGACTTTTGCAAGAACCAAGTGAGGACTGTGAATCTACAACAATGGCCAGACTGCGAGAGCAGCAAATTAAAAGAGGGGTGGCCAAACAAGAACACTACGCAGGAAGCCAAAGAAGATTGATAAACCAACACAGAACTGGCGTCGTTAGCCGCTACACGCTGCGGGATTTGCTGAGGAGGGGATCCGAGCACTTATGGACTGAATGGTCCGATGTGCAACGAGGATGATCTGTCGATTAACTAACTAACTAACTAACTATAGAGATGGATCTGTTGTCATGCAGCAGAGAAGTGCACGGGCATTTACAGCCCGTTCAGCGGGCCGAACCGTTCAAGAGTCCAGTGGTGCCCACTCTATGACCACGAGCAGCATGACGATGGAGGTGATGGCAGTAACACAGGCTTTCATATGGCTAGAATCAGTTTAGTTTAGTTTAGTCGATGGCACACGGGTGTAACCCATAAGTGCTCCGTTCTCCTCCTAACTCAAATTTGAGTCTGGAGAAATTCAGCTCAGTGCACGAACTCCGTAGCACCGGCGAGGATCTTGAAATACTTGGGTAGATTTTTAACACGAAATTGTACCCTGGCAGCGCCGTTAGGTTACTCTTTTTCGATTTCCAACTGCCAAGGGATTTTTTACGTGAGCAACAATACACACGGGCGTTCGATCTCACTACCCAGAGACCAGGGGAAATGTTATTACTAGAAGTCCACGTGAAAAAAATCCCGGTCTTCACCGGGGCTTGAACCCGGGACCTCCAGCAATCGTGGCGGACACCATACCTCGAGACCACGCAGCTCCCTAAATGGCTAGAATCACAGCATTATACCAACGTGTGTATATTTTCTAAAAACCTTATAACCACTAGCTACTGTAAGGTTATGTCATTCTTCTTCTTCTTCTTCTTCTTCTTCTTCTTCTTCTTCTTCTTCTTCTTCTTCTTCTTCTTCTTCTTCTTCTTCTTCTTCTTCTTCTTCTTCTTCTTCTTCTTCCTCTTCTTCTTCCTCTTCTTCCTCTTCTTCTTCCTCTTCTTCTTCTTCTTCTTCTTCTTCTTCTTCTTCTTCTTCTTCTTCTTCTTCTTCTTCTTCTTCTTCTTCTTCTTCTTCTTCTTCTTCTTCTTCCGTTCGCCTGAAATATGTTTATAACTGCAATGTTGTCTCTTGTATGAATCTAACAGTCTTTTTTAGTTCACTCAGCGGTCCATAGAGTTTATCATCCGACTGTTGTCTCTCTAGGCCAGCTGGATATGTTGTAGTTTGGGCAGTCCTGGAGTATGTGCACTGCTGTCTGCGACGCCAAACCACATGTACACATGGCCTAGTCATCAATCTTGAATTTTGTATACATGTGGTTGCGTAATCTATTGTGTCCTGTTCTGATGCGCAGAATAATGACTTGTTCTGGTCTGTCCATAACGTGGTAGTCGTCTTGAGTAGGGTTTGATGGCCTTCTGACTGATTTGATCATTCTTTTCTTTTGGTGGTATGTAATGGGCACATCAGGTTGTTCTTCTTTTGCTCCTTCCTTAGTCAATCGATCAGCTCTGTCGTTTCTGGGGGTTCCTCAGTGGGATGGTATCCACTGTATGGTGACCTTATGCTGACTGCTAAGTTCAGAAAGTAGTGTCCTTAGAACTGGCAATTTCCCAGACAGGAGCGCCACTATGACGGATTTTGCATCTGTCAATATCACCACAGGTTGTGTAGAATGGCTCGTATTTTGTAATTTCTTTGTGGCTATCTTGATTGCCTAAATTTCAGCATCATAGTTATGGCAGTACTTTCCTGCTGGAACTCTGGCCGTGTCCCTAGTATTATTTGGGTATTTATGTACACTCCCGCTCCTCATTTTCTAACAGCATTCTGAGCTGACTCATCTGTGTAGACTCGGATCCAGAGATCCTGTGGGTATTCATCATCAAGGAAGCTGAGAGTACACTGTTCTGTTCTTTCTTGTCAAATATTCCTCTCACTTTTGTCTGGATATTTAGCGATAGTCTATGTTCATCTTTCCATGTGGTTCGCTCTGGAATAGTTGTCAGGGGGATACCAACTGTGGGAAGATCGATGGTTTCTCTGCAGAGTCGGTTGGCCTGGTGGATGAAACTACTTCTTTTCAACCGCCCCATAGCTAAGTTTTCAAATCGGTTCTTCACAGGGTGGCCTGGGAAGCTGAGGAACATTTCTGCTTGTATTAGTGTTTTTGTATCTCTGCATTCTCTTAGAGCTTGTGTCCTCCCCATTTTCTCCATTGCTACTATGGGGGGGGGGGGGGGGGGTTGATCTCATCCCTTCTGTGATGACTCTAAGAGCTTGATTTTGCACCTGTAATGTGGATTTTGATGCTGAACACCATGCAGTTGACCCGTATTCCAAACGTGGTCGTATGCTCTATTGATACACTTTGCTAAGTATTTTCCCACTGGCTCCCCAAGTGGTTCCACTTAGTTTTCACAGGATGGCTATTTTCCTTCTGGCTTTTGCTACTGCTTTTTTTATGTGTTCTCTCCATGTCAGCCTGTCGTCGAATGTTACACCAAGGTATGTTGGTTCTTTATCTTCTCTTAGGGGTGTTCCATTTATCTGAATGATCCCTGCCTTTTGTTTCGGAGAAAGGGTAAATAGAGTGGTGCTGCACTTGTCAGTGTTTATGCTGACACACATCTATCCGCCCATGCAACAAATTTATCTACAGCTTTCTGTAGCAGTATGGTGGCCACTGATGCATGTTCATTTGTGCTCCATAAAACCAGGGCATCAGCGTACATCGCCGCTTTAATTCCATACGGTAGATTAGCAACAAGATCATTGATGAAGATTAGAAAAAGTGTTGGGGACAGTTCTCCGCCCTGGGAACACCGTGACGCAATAATATTTTCTTGTTCTTGAGACCGTCTATCTGTACTCGGGCTCTTCTGTTGTGCAAGTATGCTTTCACCCATTTGTACATTCTTCCATCGAATTTACAGTTTCTCAGTTTCTTCATCAGACCTTCTTTCCAGACTTTGTCAAAGGCTTTTTTCAGATCTCTCCAAGCCGCAAGTACCAGTTTCTTTTCTTGGAATGCATGCTCAGCTTCTTGAGAGAGGTAGGTTGTCTGATCTTCCGTAGAGAATGTCATTAATACAACACTAGCTACTGTAAGGGAATGTCATTGATACAACAATAGCTACTTAAGGGAATGCCATTGATACAACACTAGCTACTGTACAGTAATACAATCACTAGCTACTGTAAGGGAATGTATTAATACAACACTAGCTACTGTAAGGAAATGTCATTGATACAACACTAGCTACAGTAAGGGAATGTAATCAATTCAACACTAGCTACTCTCAGGGAATGTTCATTAATACAACACTAGCCACTGTAAGGGAATGTCATTTATACAACCCTAGCTGCTGTAAGGGAATGTAATTGATACAACCCTATCTACTGTAAGGGAATGTCATTGATACAACCCTACCTACTGTAAGGGAATGTCATTGATACAACCCTACCTACTGTAAGGGAATGTCATTGATACAACCCTAGCTACTGTATGGGAATGTAATTGATACAACCCTACCTACTGTAAGGGAATGTCATTGATATAACCCTAGCTACTGTAAGGGAATGTAAGTGATACAACCCTAGCTACTGTAAGGGAATGTAATTGATACAACCCTACCTACTGTAAGGGAATGTCATTGATACAACCCTAGCTACTGTATGGGAATGTAATTGATTCAACAATAGCTACTTAAGGGAATGCCATTGATACAACACTAGCTACTGTACAGTAATACAACACTAGCTACTGTAAGAGAATGTATTAATACAACACTAGCTACTGTAAGGAAATGCCATTAATAAAACACTAGCTACTGTAAGGGAATGTCATTGATACAACACTAGCTACTGTAAGGGAATGTAATCAATTCAACACTAGCTACTCTCAGGGAATGTCATTAATACAACACTAGCTACTGTAAGGGAATGTCATTTATACAACCCTAGCTGCTGTAAGGGAATGTAATTGATACAACCCTAGCTACTGTATGGGAATGTAAGTGATACAACCCTAGCTACTGTAAGGGAATGTAATCAATTCAACACTAGCTACTCTCAGGGAATGTCATTAATACATCACTAGCTACTGTAAGGGAATGTCATTTATACAACCCTAGCTGCTGTAAGGGAATGTAATTGATACAACCCTAGCTACTGTATGGGAATGTAAGTGATACAACCCTAGCTACTGTAAGGGAATGTAATCAATTCAACACTAGCTACTCTCAGGGAATGTCATTAATACAACACTAGCTACTGTAAGGGAATGTCATTTATACAACCCTAGCTGCTGTAAGGGAATGTAATTGATACAACCATAGCTACTGTATGGGAATGTAAGTGATACAACCCTAGCTACTGTAAGGGAATGTAATCAATTCAACACTAGCTACTCTCAGGGAATGTCATTAATACAACACTAGCTACTGTAAGGGAATGTCATTTATACAATCCTAGCTACTGTAAGGGAATGTCATTGATACAACCCTAGCTACTGTATGGGAATGTAAGTGATACAACATTAGCTACTGTAAGGGAATGTCATTGATACAACATCTAGCTACTGTAAGGGAATGTCATTGATACAACACTAGCTACTGTAAGGGAATGTCATTGATACAACCCTACCTACTGTAAGGGAATGTAATTGATACAACCCTAGCTACTGTAAGGGAATGTAATGATACAACATTAGCTACTGTAAGGGAATGTCATTGATACAACCCTACCTACTGTAAGGGAATGTAATTGATACAACCCTAGCTACTGTAAGGGAATGTAATTGATACAACACTAGCTACTGTAAGGGAATGTAATTGATACAACCCTACCTACTGTAAGGGAATGTAATTGATACAACACTAGCTACCGTAAGGGATTATTATTGATACAACTCTAGCTACTGTAAGGGATTGTCATTGATACAACTCTAGCTACTGTAATGGAATGTAATCGATACAACACTAGCTAATGTAGGGGTATGTCACTTATACAACACTATCTGCTGTAACGGAATGCTGTAAAGGAATATCATTGTTTCAATAGCTACTGTAATTGAATATTATTAATACAACACTGGCTTCCACTTTTACCGGAGATTTTAATGTAAAGGCCTGAATGAAACGAGGAAGAGAAAGACAAGGATTTAATGAAACTCAAATATTTAAACACAGAACCCACAAATAATATGTTGTATGATTTAGTGCCTGACATATTTTACTGCATCTCGTCAGGCGCATAGTGTAGATTATTATATCATTTGAAGTTAATAATACATTGGTTGAAATGCTTAAAACACATAGCCCAGGTGTTGTTCAAATATGGAACATTTGTTACGCCTACAGTAATCAAGGGAAACTAATGCTTCACACTAACGCTGAAACTTCGGCCATTAGGTGCTTAAAACTGTCGTTATGCGGACAGAATGACTTAGTAGTGAATCTCTTATTATCGTGGAGTAAACAGTACCAGAAACTATTACCTTAGGTATTTCATTCAGAAGACAATTCATGTATTTACTTCATGTGATGCTAATGGTTTCTTTGTTTACATTCGCATAAGGCATACACTGTTTTGAATTGTCTTTTTTTTTTTTTTGGGGGGGGGGGGGGGGGGGGGGGAGTGCGCAGTCGCCCGTCCGCGTCTTGTTTTCTTCTGTGTTTGCGACTTTATTTACTAATTTTATGATTTCTTTGCAGTCGCCCGTCCACGTCTCTTGTTCTTCTGTGTTTGCGACTTTATTTACTAATTTTATAATTTCTTTGCATCTGTTTGGGCTGCTCCTGAAGAAGATCACTAAGATCGAAACTTCGGATTCATTATTTTGTAGTTTAGCTTATTTGTACATATTGTTTTAATGTTATTTTATTATTTATTATTGTTATTATTATTATTATTATTATATTATTATTATTATTATTATTATTATTATTATTATTATTATGTTATTAATATTATTTTTATTATTATTGCATTTTCCGATGTATCCCCCCCCCCCCCCCCCCCCCCCCCCCCCACACTGTGATTTCTGTTCACCGCGTTTGAGTTCATTGTAAACTATGCACAGTGTGTCTGTGTTTGTTTTCTCTCTCTCTCTCTCTCTCTCTCTCTCTCTCTCTCTCTCTCTCTCTCTCTCTCTCTCCCTTCTATCTCTCACCCCCCCCCCTTTGTCTCTCTCTCCCCCCTCTGTCTCTCTCTCCCTCTATGTCTCTCTCTCCCCTCTCTCTCCCCTGTCTCTCTCTCTTCCCTCTCTCTCTCCTCTCTCTACCCTGTCTCTCTCTCACTCTCTCTCTCTCCTCTGTCTCTCTCCCCCTCTCTCTCTCCCCTCTCTCTCGCCTCTGTCTCTCTCCCCTCTCTCTCCTCCTCTCTCTCTCCTCTCTCTCATCCTCTCTCTCACCCCTCTCTCTCCTCTCTCTCTCCCCCTTTCTCTCTCCCATCTCTCTCCCCTATCTCTCTCCCCCTCTCTCCCCTCTCTCTCCCTCTCTCTCGCCCCTCTCTCTCTTCCCTCTCTCTCTCTTGCTCTAATTGTATCTCACAGGAGCAACACATACATAACTATTTTCATTTCATATTTTGTTGTGATTGCAGATTCATAATAAAATAACACCATGACATATTAACAGCACCTTAGTTAAAAGAAAAGGCATACTTACGAACGAACGAACGAACGAAAGAATGAACAATTTTTATTTTCAAAGGGTTAATAATTGGACACGCAGGCCTGTCAGACATTCTGCCCTTCTTCTTTCTTTCCTCTCATACATTCTTTCATTCAACGTCACTTATGAAGCAAATCTTTGACAGCAAAGAACATTAAGCATTAAAACGCATGAAACTTAATCAATAATACATGACACACTGAGGCAATGTTTAGTGCAAAGAGACATACTTCAATTAAACAATCAAAAATAGGGAGTTGGATATTTTCCGCAGGACATGCTGTTGTGGTAGGAAACACTAAGACGGACAAATGAGGTGGGTCTGCATTTTGGATTGTGTATTGGTGCATGGAAACGCAGATGCGATCTCGGCCTTTTGGAAACCTGTATAGTGCGTTGGTGAACGGATAAACCATCATTGACTAGAGAGCGTTGACTGATTGGAAGAGATCAACAGATCTGGCCGACAATCAGCACTCCAAGGAAAGGTCACATGGACACATAATCAGACCTCAACTTGTACCATTAGTATGACACTCTTCGCTGGCTGTTGATGATGAGGAAGGACCACGCATGGGATGTCCAGAGTGCTAGTTAATAAAGGACACATCCAAGATGTAATTAGCGTAATACATGTTTGTTTCCCTTTCCTAAGACGAAGACCCGCACCTTGAGCCCACAGTCCCTGTTATACATGGAACCGAAATCCTTCAGTCTGCAGGTCTGTATTTGTGCTGTTGATTTTGTCGCTATACTTTAGTCTTACAATTTGTGAGGACTAGTGTCTTTTCCATGGGAAGAAATGGATGTGTGTCATCTCCCTGTCGGTTGTAAAGAACACTATGGGAAAGAATGGTTCGAGCAAGAAGAGGCCGCGATCGATCATTTCCATAATGGTCACAGGACGTTGTAGACACATGTGGACATGAAACAGGAGAAAGGGCCAGGGTTCGAGAACTCTCCGGCGGGCTGTCATGAGAGCGATGTACCGCAAACGTTCTGCTTCATGATGATAGTATGCGGCTACGTGCAAATGTGCATGTGGTCGTGTGTATATGTACATGTGGTTGTGTGTATATGTACATGTGGTTGTGTGTATATGTACATGTGGTTGTGTGTATATGTACATGTGGTCGTGTGTATATGTACATGTGGTTGTGTGTATATGTACATGTGGTTGTGTGTATATGTACATGTGGTTGTGTGTATATGTACATGTGGTTGTGTGTATATGTACATGTGGTTGTGTGTATATGTACATGTGGTTGTGTGTATATGTACATGTGGTTGTGTGTATATGTGCATGTGGTTGTGTGTATATGTACATGTGGTTGTGTGTATATGTACATGTGCTTGTGTGTATATGTGCATGCGGTTGTGTGAATATCTAGATGGGGTTGTGTGAATATCTAGAAGTGGTTATGTATATGTGTACATTAGATTGGGTGATTATTTACGCGAGATTGTATGTGGGAATAGAAAAAAAAAACAAGAGGAAAATATGTCTGTCAAGTACCACGTATGAAAAGAAAAACAGATACAGACGGAAGATCCCACCGGACTCTTTATCAGCGAAATAACAAACTGAGCCACAAAAATGAGCCACAAATCAGGGCCACGAAAATGAGCCACAAAACTGAGTAACACATCAGAGCCCCGAAACTGACCTGCAAAACTGAGCCAAGAAACTGATTTACAAAACCTGACAAAAAAATAGGGGCCACAAAACCGGACCATAAAACTGAGCCACAATTCCGGGCTTAAAAACTGAGTCAGAAAACTGAGCCACAAAATTGAGACCCAAACCCAAGCCCCAAAACTGTGCCATAAAACTAAGCCACAAAATTGAGCCACAAAACTGAGCCACACCTGTACTTTGTGAGACAGGTCTATAATACTACCTCAATAGCACTGGACTGAATTTTGCGTGTCTATTAGTTTAGCCTATTACAGCCAATTTCGATCGCTATAAAGCGAACCCCTCAGACTGTAACATTCTTATTCATTCGGCAATGCTGATTGTGTCAGTGGGAGGTAATGAGAATGATTCTTCACAAACCAGTCCCCCGTTTGAAATGATGACGTTATGCTATTGTCTGTCCACTTCTAACTCACATGTAGATAATAGAATGATGATTATATGCTGTTGTCATTCCACTTCTAACTCACATGTCAATAATAGAATGATGACTATATGATATTGTTTGTCCACTTCTAACTCACATGTAGATAATATAATGATGACTATATGCTATTACCTGTTCAGTTGCAACCCCAATGTAGATTATAGAATAGCTAAATGCTATTGTCTGTTCACTTCTAACTCATATGTAGATTAAAGAATGATGGCTATGTGTTATTGTATGTCCACATCTAACACTTGTATTATCGTATTACTTCACCAAGGTCTGATTACATCCCCAAGCTGAAGGTTATAGAATGATTACTGTATACTATTGTCTGATTGCCTCCCCATTTATAAAGATAACTACGAAAGGGCTTCAAATTAAAACCTGAAATGTGTGTGTGTGTGTGTGTGTGTGTGCGTGCGTGCGTGCGTGCGTGCGTGTGTGTGTGTGTGTGTGTGTGTGTGTGTGTGTGTGTGTGTGTGTGTGTGTGTGTGTGTGTTTGTTTATGGTGAATATATTCTGAAAAAGTAAAAAGCAAATGTATCATTTTCGATATAGTCACCGTTGTGTTCAATGCAAGTCCTCCAGTGACGATAAACTGCTTATGGATTCCTGTAGAAAAAAAAAAAAAACCTCTTGATCGTATGATTAACCACTCATGCACCACCTGCTATATCTCTTCATCGGACCGAAGAGTTTGTCACAGAGGTTACCTACTCCATCTCAAACACTTGCTGGACTGACAGGCATGCATCACAATACTGGACTTTAATCGCCGATGAATTTCTATGTTTTACTCCTTCACCGATTAAAAAAAAAATCACAAATGAATCATGTCAAAATTGGGGCAGCAATTTTAAACTGTCACCGTGTTTGTCTTCACCGTGATGTCACGTGCTGAACGCTCTTAATCTCCATAACAACAAAATATTGATAGATTAAAAGACAATGGCGTGGTTATTGTAATTTATATCACACTTTTACTGGTTATATTTGAAGACCCTAGTATATACTATTGTCTGATGACTTCCCCAATGTGTAGGTTATAGAATGATAACTATATACTATTGTCTGATTAACTCCCCAATGTGTAGGTTATAGAATGATAACTATATACTATTGTCTGATTAACTGCCCAATGACGACAGCGCCTCTCTGCAGGAACACGTATACATCGACGCATGACTAACTGAGCGGTGTCTGAGGGGTGTCTGAGAGATGTCTGAGGGATGTCTAGTTGGTCAAGAGTCGAAGTGCACGTGTTCCTGCAGCTAGGCTCTGTCGTCATTTGTAGGTGACTGGTTCGGATCCCGGTCGGCAACAATAGCTTTCAATGTATATGTTGTCTAGAATGTCTTCTAGTCTCTACATCTCTCTGTTACTTCTATGAGAGCCAAGCATTAGATGTGTATTTATTTATACACTGTCTTAGTGGCCTCAACACGTTGTACAGTAGATAGTTCTGTGCATAAGCTGTAGATGATAGAATGATAATTATATACTACTGTGTTATTACCTCCCCAAGATTTTTGATATTAAATAATTTCTATATACTATTGTCAGATTTACCCCAAGGTGTAGATTATAGAATGGTAATATTATCTGATTACCTCCTCAAACTGTCTTTTAGTAAATGATAATTATATGCAATTGTCTTATTATCTCCCTTAGATGTAGGTTATAGTTAGTTAGTTGCATATCCTTTACAGGACGTCGCAATCAACACCATCATTTTTTGCTGTTGTGATCTCCTGGTAGGTTTACGTTCAGTAGTTTGCCGTTGATTTCTGAGCGACCGACACCCTTACCATTTCTTTGTAGGATATATAATAATAAGTATATACTGTTGTCTATTACCTCCCCAAGTTGTAGGTTATAGCAAGATAATTATATAGTATTTTCCGATTACATCCCCAAGCTACAGGTTATAGAATGATTAATATATACTATTATTTGATTACCTCACGAAGGTGTACGTTAGAGAATGATAATTATCTACTATTGTCTATTACCTCCGCAAGCACCAGATTATAGAATGATTACTATGTACTATTGTCTGATTATCTCTCCAAGATGAAGGTTATTGATTGATTACTATATATACTATTGTCTGATTACCTCGTCACGCTGAAGGATATAGAATGATAATTATAAACTATTGTCTATTACCTCCCCAAGTTGTAGATTATAGAATGATTAGTGTATATTATTGTCTGATTAACTCCCAAAGCTGACGGTTATAGAATGATTACTATATACTATTGTCTGATTATCTCCACAAGCTGTAAGTTATATAATGATTACTATATACTGTTGTCCGATTACCTCCCCAAGTTGTAGATTATAGAATGATTCGTGTATATTATTGTCTGATTAACTCTTAAAGCCGACGGTTATAGAATGATTACTATATACTATTGTCTGATTACCTCCCCAAGCTGACAGTTATAGAATGATTACTATATACTATTGTCTGATTACCTCCCCAAGCTGACGGTTATAGAATGATTACTATATACTATTGTCTGATTACCTCCCCTAAGCTGACGGTTATAGAATGATTACTATATACTAGTGTCTGATTACCTCCCCAAGCTGACGGTTATATAATGAATACTATATAATATTGTCTGATTACCTCCCCGAGCTACAGGTTATAGAATGATTATTATATACTATTGTCTGATTACCTCCACAAGATGACGTTTATAGAATGTTTACTATATACTATTGTCTGATTACCTCCCCAAGCTGACGGTTATAGAATGATTACTATATACTATTGTCTGATTACCTCCCCAAGCTGACGGTTATAGAATGATTACTATATACTATTGTCTGATTACCTCCCCAAGCTGACGGTTATAGAATGATTACTATATACTATTGTCTGATTACCTCCCCAAGGTGTAGGTTATAGAATGATTACTATATACTATTGTCTGATTACCTCCCCAAGCTGACGGTTATAGAATGATTACTGTGTTCCAATTTCCGTTCACTTCTGCCCATTTTACTCCCAGGCGTGTACGAGGTCGAGCTGAACTGGGAAGGAGACCCAGAGCTACACAACCTCAAGCGACAGTGCCGGAAAAACCCAGGTCACAAGAACTTTATACCCGTTGACGAATTCGGCCCAGAACATCTTCCTGCGCTCTACAGAAATAATTTAATTATTGACCTGGTCAATTGTCTGTCAATCTTGACAGTACGACTTAGAGTTGACAAGATCAGTCTCTCCAGGCCAAGTCCCCCCATACCCACCCAACCCTCGACGTGATCATCTCGGCAGAGACTGTTCCATCAACGGAACTGGCCACGTCACTAGCACTATTGTGTGTTCAGACGAGGGAGATACCCCTTGTGCTTGCCCAGAGTGTCAGGAATCTGGCAATCCAGTGAGGAGCTTTGCTAAAATCTTCATCCAAACAGCAGCCCACGTGGTGCATGACTGACCTGGAGGCTGCAAACACAACTTGCTATTTTAATTATGTTAATGATATCGATGGCTTAAAGACGGCCTTCAAGGTCCAAGGGACAAATGGCGTGCATACTGACGTCAAGGAAGACCGGTGCTGGATGTTCGGCTACACTCACGACCTATCTTTGGCGAAGAAGCTGGGAGTCATGACAGACAACTATCAAAGGTTACGGAGAGAAGTCAGTGACAAGTATTGTGTGAACTGGTCAGACACCCCCGAAGATAAACTGACAATCATTGTGTCACATCCACACGGGTGTTGCAAGTATGTCACCGTTGGAAATATCAAAGACAGACATGCGGCACCGGATGACGCTGACTGGAGTCAGTACAGCTACACGACCCCAACATGTCCAGGTTCCAGCGGAGCCCCGATCTTTATGCTGGGCAAACATGGCTACATCGACAACCATCACCATAGCAGTGCTGACTCTGGCACTGGGCTGAATGTCAGCACCTTTGGCTTGTTCTAATGATTCAGATAGAATGTCAGTACGTTTGTCTTGTTCTAATCATTCAGATTGAATGTCAGCACTTTTGGCTTGTTCTGATCATTCAGATTGTTTGTCAGCATGTTTGGCTTGTTCTAATCATTCACATTTTATGTCAGTGTTTTTCTTCCCACTGTTTCAACATTAGGTGAATCAGTCGGGGGTATGTGGGGAGGCGTGGCTGAGAGGCTGCAATTATGATTCAGACTCCAAAGTTCAACATCATCAAGTGCCCTGCCAGCTGGTGTAGGCGTTCATGGTTCTCAACAGATCTCAGTCATTGGTGTTCAACACTGTTGATGATATTCCTCTATGCCATCGTCACAAGCCATCTATCATCATCTCTCTCTCTTCCCCTTGATCTTTCCAATTGCCATGATGTTCTCCAATGTGTCTCTTCTCATCACGTGACTGTCAGGGTCCCAAAGGTATGACACAGAGGACAGAGGACATAGATAGGACATGGGTAGAGTACGGGTAGAGAGGACATGACTATATGCCCATGTATCGACAGGACATGGGGTCGAATGACAGGACTGTGCCCTTGAATGACAGGACAGTTTAACCTTGGACGGTACGACGTAGGATGCCTACCATCAACAGATGGTTGAAGGACAGGACGACATCATTATTGACGAGAAACTTAACCCAGCACGACTATCACCAACGGCACGAGGTCAAACACCACGTGACGACTGGACTGAGCAAGAAGCGGCAGACGGGACAAGACTGTGGTTGAGGGAGGATGTCTGACTGTTTGAGAGAGAGAGAGAGAGAGAGAGAGAGAGAGAGAGAGAGAGAGAGAGAGAGAGAGAGAGAGAGAGAGAGAGAGAGAGTGACCCAAATATATTATACAAGAGTTTTGTTAATGCGAGTGATTGTGGCAGTGGCCTGTGCACTAGAGTGTGAGCTGATTCTCGAATTGTGAACGCGCGAGAGTATTACGGAGCGCTGTACGTTATTGTTGTTATGAGTGTAATCTTGCTGTGTAAACTGATATAATGTATTAAATAGATTACTATACACATTGATTTGACGATTTCTTGTACATGTGTAACCTGTCAGTTGAACCCACCTACACGAGCTACCTAAGACGCCGACAGAGAATTCATGGGGGATTCTCGTCCAGTTTTGGCGAAACCCTAAGACAGAATAATAGATTTTTCGACTGTTCTTGGTTTCACCAAGTAAAACTACCAAATTACGACGCAGACAACTTTACAGTTATAACACTCTCACATGCAGCAGAAGTTAGAAATATATGACAAAGACGATCAACCGACAAAACACAAACTGATTCACTACTACTACAAATTGTATTAATCAGCATTCTCTCCTCAGACGTATGACATTTGACCGAAAGCTGTCTGTCTCCTTATTATTGTTGTATATAATGTTCAAGTTTCATTAGCCTCTTTCCAGCAATAGTTGGTAGTTACTCTGGCAGTTCAAGGAATTCGCAACATTCGTCTCAGGAAAACACATCTCTGATGCTTCCAAGGTCTTCCTGATTTGTTCATTTACATTACAAGATTCACTGCCATACAGCAAAACAGGTTCTATATAGAACTTCAGCACTCTCGTTCTTATATTGAATGATAGTGACTTATTGCATAAAATACTTTTCATTTTACTTTGCTTGCCCTATTATGCTCTTAATCTCTGTTGCGCATCTGACGTTTTCAATGCCCCTAGGTATTTCAAATGGTCCACTTGGTTAAGCATTTGCAATTCTATTGCCATGTAACAATTTAGCGTCACCTTTTTTCTGTGATATCGCAATATATCGCAACAATTGATGCAGATCTTTTGCATTATCCACCACCAATACTGTGGCATCTGCATAGTATATTGTTTATATTACATCCTCCTATTAGTATTCCCGACTTCTCTTTGATCTCTTCCATTATTACTTCGCTATAGAGTGACAAGGGATCCGGTGACAAGACACATCCCTGTTGTTCTCATAGCTTTATTTGTTCATATTTTTATTTTAAAGTTGCATATCCTTTACCCATTGCTTTCTGAATGACCAGCTCCCATGCCAACATGTTAAAACCAGCGCGACACGGTCTGCTGCCATTTCGTTTACCGCTGTGATTCGAACGCTGGTAAGCGGCGTTACGAATCGTGTTCGCAACGCCATCACCATGGAAACCGGCTGTTCATACTCGCCCTCTTTATTTCCTATTTTAATTGCTGCTACTTTGTTTCAGTAAATATAATTTATTATTCTGAGATCTTACCCATCAATGTTGATATCTTCCAACATTTTAATCAGTTCATCGGGTTTTACTTTATCAAATGCCTTAGTAAAATTTATGGAGCACAAATATATGTCTTTCTGTGTCTCCATTGATATTTCTATTAGTATCCGTAATGTATATATTGCATAGTTTGTACCCTTTGCTTCCACAAATCCATACTGTTCTTCGCCAATTCCATTTTTAATTTCTTTCTTGTTCGTCTCATTATAATTCTGAGTAGAAGCTTTGTGACATGGTTTATGAGGTTAATTGTATGAAAACTTTCGCATTCAATTGCTCCTGGTCTTTTTGGTATAGCTATAAATATAGATTTCAGCATATCACTTGGTAAATATCCACTGCTTTAAATATCATTCAACATTTTCGTTAATCTATCTACTCCTAATTCTCCTAGTACTTCTTAATTCTTCTATTGTTATTTCATCTGGCCCAAAAGTGTTTCTTGATTTCATATGTTTGACAGCGTCGGCAACATCTTCTTTTAGAATAGATTACCTTCTAAGTTACTTTCTTCTGTTAATTCTATGTGAATGTACTATGCACTATTGATGAACGAAAGATGATTGATTGGAAGGGCCGAATGTAAGACGGGCCTGCGTGCCCAATTTGTTACCCTTTGAAAATAAAGTCCTTTCGTTCGTTCTTTCGTTCGTTCACTTTCTCCATCATATAATAATCTTATATAATAATTCCTCCTTTTCATTATAGCACTTTCCTCCAATAATATCTTTCTGGTTTTTGATTTCAAACACCCTGTATGTATACTTATTTTTCATCCTGTGAGCTCACTGATTTGTCTGTTTGCCTGTGCATATTTTCTTTAATAGAATTTAAATCAATTTTCTTGCACTACTTGTTTAACCAACTTGTATTTGTCTTCACACATTTATCTCTTATTTCTTTATTTATCTTAGTATATTCTTGTTTGTCAAGTTTACTCTATTTTCTTTTATTCATCAATTTTAAGATTTCTTCTGTCATCCATTGTTTCTTAGCATTTTGGTTGTCCTCCTGGAAGATTTTTTCCTTGTTTGATGAATGGAGTTCCTTAACATTTCCCATTGTTCGTTTATACTCTGTATTTTAGCTATTGCATTGTACCGTTTTTTCATAGGTACTCTTTATTGTCCTTGAATTTGTTGATCGAATTTCAGAATCTCTTGATTGAGTCTCATTTTCTTAATCACTTTTTCCCTCTTTAATCTTACTTTTATTTGTCCACATAGTGGTTAATCAATCAATCAGGTGCCGTCTCCGCAATGAAGATTGGCTGCAATGGATCTCCAACACTGTCTGTCTCTTGCCTTGATTGTACATTCTGTCAGGCTGATGTTCGTCCATCTCTTGATGTTATCCTCCCACTTGTATCGTTGTCCACCTCTTGCTCGCTTGCCCTCAACCTTGCCTTCCAGTATGGTTTTTATAACAGTAGCATGTCTTTTAACGTGGCCAAAATATTTCACTTGTCTCCTCTTTATTTCTTTCATCAACTCTCTCTTCATTCCCAGTTTTTCTAGGACCTCTGCATTTGATTGTTTTTGTTTCCATGAAATACGACCTATTCGTCTGTATATCCACATCTCCAGGGCTTCTATGCGACTTTCTAGTTGCTTGTTCAATGTCCAGGCTTCCGAGCCATACAGTAGCGTTGAATATACGTAGCATTTGACAATTCTCATTTTTAATGCGTTATTAATCTCTCTAGATGTTAATACTGATTTCATGCCGTTGAAAGCATTTTTGGCCATTCCTATTCTCTTTTTGATTTCCATTTCACTTCTGCCATCATCTGTTATTATATGTCCAAGATAAGAGAAACTTGTTACTTGTTCTAAAATCTGCCCGTTTACTGTGATGTTCATTGATGACCTTTCCTTTTCACTGCTAATTATCATAGGTTTGTTTTTTGGATGTTAATATCTAAGCCACATTCTGCACTGTGCCTGTTTACTTCTTCCACTAGGTCTTGCAACTCTTGCTCACTTTCTGCTAGTAACACGGTATCGTCAGCATATCTAAGATTGTTTATGATTCTTCCATTGATGCTGAGTCCAGGCATTTCAACTTGTTTAAAAATTCTTTCTGTGTATAGGTTGAAGAGGCTTGGGGACAGTACACATCCCTGCCGTACTCCTCTTTTTATCTCTATAGGTGACGAATAGTTATTACCGCATCTAATAGACGCCACTTGTTCCCAGTACAAGTTACTAATAAGTCTGATGTCCTTTCCGTCTACTCCTATATCTTGAAGGCACGTAATTAGTCGTTCATGTTGTACTCTATCAAAAGCTTTCTTGTAGTCTATAAAACAAACATATATACTTTTTTGAACTTCTATATATTTTTCAATTAACATCCTCAAACAGATAATTTCTTCCCTGGTGCCGCTGTTTTTGCGGAACCCAAATTGTTTTTCAGCTACTTCCTCATCTATTTTATGTTGAAGTCTTTCTTGTATGACCTTGAATAGTATCTTATTTATATGGCTCATTAAGCTAATAGTTCTGTAATCCTCATAATCAACAGCCCTTGGCTTCTTCGGTAGTGTGATGAAAATGGATGTTTTCAAGTCCTAGGGGATGTACCCAGTATTATATATATCATTACACAATTCTGTGATAGTTTCAATGCCAAAGCTGGATAAGGATTTTATCATCTCTGTTGTTATCTTGTCAGGACCTGCAGCCTTTCCTTCTTTCATCTATTTAATAGCCTTTTCTACTTCAGCCATTAATATTTTTGTTCCATCTTGAGTATTATACAATGTTGGTCTATTGACCCTGTTGTCCCAGAATAAATCTTCTGTGTACTCTGTCTATCTTTTTATTATGTCAGTGTTATTAATTATAATTTCTCCATTTTTCCTCTGATACAACCGTTTCCTGTTATATTACTTTTTCTTCTTTGTAAATTCTTTTATATGTTCATGTAATTCTTTCGAGTTGTGTTTTATTTCCAGATCCTCCATTTCTTTGCAATGTTTCTGCAGCCATTCTTCTTTGGCAACTCTGCACATGTGACGTGTTTCTTACTATATACTCTGGAGTGTTTTTTGCTTTCTTTCTTTAAGACAATTTACTCAATATTTCATCGGTTATCCATAATTGTTTTTTCTCATTAATTTTCATTGGCAAGGTGGTATTTGCAGTCTGAATACTGGTTTTTACACTTTTCCCATTTGTATTAATTTTATCCTCGGGATTTTCACGTCGATAATGTTCCACACTTTCAATGATTAACCCATCATATCTATTTTTGACTTCAACTAGGTATAGTTGTCTTATTCCTGGTTGTTTCAATGCCGATTTTATCTACTGGAGGTGTCTTCGATTTGCTTATTCCTGGGTTTTTAAGTTTTATTTGTAATTTTAATACTACAGGATTATGGTCAGGGTATGTTTTGGCATTTTAAACATTGTTTTTACATCTATTTCTAGTCATAATGTAGTCAATCTGGTGGTAAGTGTTCACTATTACACTTAGCACCAGGTATTGCCTTTACATTAATTAACGGATTTCTAAATATTGTATAAAAAAGTATGTTGTCAATTTGGATAAGTATTGTCTTATCGGGGCCTTTCTGTGCGTAAAGTCGTATTTTGTGGTGTTTAAACCAGGTGTTTCTAATCCAGTTATATAATTTATGTTTGCCTATTCTATTAATGTCTCTACTCTTCTGTTTCTTGTACCTAAACAATAATTCGGAAATTCCACACTACATCCTCAATTTTTCAATTCCTACATTTGCATTAAAATTGCCAAGTATTATTTTTATTTCTAAAGATATAATTTGTGGACATCGCCATGTCTAATTCAGCGTAAAAGTGTTGTATTTCTTCGTCACTACTGCTTGTTGTTGGAGCGTATACTTGTATGATATTTATATCTATTTATTTGCCAATGTCAATGATACATAACAACTGTATCTGAAATACACCAGAAACTTTTAATTGACTTGGCTGTTGCTTTTCATCAACTATTAGACATACTCTTTTTTCATGTGTATCCCCTCCAGAATAAATTATTGCGTGTTTGTCGATTATAATTTTACCCGATCCTTCCATCTCATCTCACCTATACCTAGGATATTCATTTTCATTCTCTCCATTTCTCTTATAACATTGTTCAACTTTCCCAACTCATTCAATGTCCTTTCATGTCATGCTTCTAACATAAATTTATCCGGTTTAGTTATTATTTTGCCATCAGTAGCTGGATGACGGTCTGGTGTCACCTGTAGCTCATGACTGTCCCTACCGGACGAGGAGATCCTAAGACAGCCATTAACGTCGTTCGCTGCCACTGATATGCGACTATTCATGAAATCTTGGGAAGATCATGTGGTGATTACCCCTTGCCTTCCACATCTACACGGGAGTCTTTTACCTCTGCCTTTGACAGCAATTTCCGGCTGTCAGGACTCGTGAGTGCTCTTCTCTTCTCAGCTACAGAGTTGTCCACTTATCCCGGTGGATACTCGGTCCCTATGGCTGCGTTTACCACATCGCGGTGTTTCCCATCCTCCACCTTGTGGGAGGTGAATTTGGGATTTTCCCTTCCAAAGTTTATGATGGCCAAAACTCTCCAGTACTTTTAAAAGTTACTGCGTTCAAATCCCAGCACAACAGGACGCTACTGGTGCCATCAGCATGGACACTCCTTGTTGGCTACCGAAGAAGAAGACAGATTACGCGTGGGAATGTCCTTCGTGCAGTGGTGTTTATTCTTGAACCCAGACTCATACACAGTCTATGTTCAATGATATTACTTGGGTGCTCAAGAACACTTTTGGAATTATCAATACCGTGGATGTTAAATGTTGATACTATGACGATAAATTAATTTAAGCTCTACTAAAATTTATTCACATATGTAAGTTGATGTTTTGATTTGATGGTTGTATGCACTAGGAGGATGTCTTGTTGTGGATTTACGTTTTTTTTAATTAACACGTGGCTTTGCATCAAAGCATGAAGAAGATAAAATACGTAAATGAATCAAAATTCGATTGAAACCTCCGCGCAGAGCCCAGTTTTAGATCAGTATAAATTCTCTCTGGGATGGATCTTGGTGTCAGGTGGACCACCCATTAAGGCCAGTGGTTCCTATTGGATCAGTGCAATGCCGTATGAATTTGATTCATTAAGCGATACATAAGGACCAAAAACTCTAGAGCAGGGGTCACCAAACTTTTTTCACGGCGGGCAGGATAACTGACAAAATGACGAGTGCGGGCCGCATACTCATTCTGTACACTACTTGCGCCGGTCTCCATGGCAAATGTCTTACGGACGCGGTTCGTAATCTCGTATACAAGCGTTGAAAACACATCTGCGCAAGATTTGGCAGCAGACCGCGGTGTGCTGGTTTTTTACGCTAGGGTATGGGTGCCGGTCGTTCAGAAAGCAATGGAAAACTACTGAAAGTAAACTTGCCAAGACATCAACCACAGCAAACAATGCTGGTGTTGACTGCAAACGTTCTGTAAAGGATATGCAACTAATTTTAACAATACCTCCAAGTCAGAACGAAAGCTCTGGGAAAAAAAGACGAAACACTAAGTTAATCATGGGTGAGTGGCGTGCAATGCGCAAAAACCAAAGACAACCAGCATATTTATTTACTAAAGACACATTTTCAAAGAAGGCGACGCTAGCAAAAAGGTTACATCATACCTAGTGTGCATATACCCGAATCTCACAAACTAAGCAGCAAAAAAAAAAAAAAGAGGTTAGTGAGATGTGTGAAACTGATATTTGACTTTCAAGATATCACCAATGATTGGTTTGGAATTGCTGCATCCAATCAAGAGAATTGCTTTCAAATGTTCATCAGTCAATCTCGTTCGATGTGCTGACTTCACATACTTCATTTTTGAAAATGTTTGTTCACAGACATAAGTTGTTCCAAACACTGATGCCATAAATGCGGCAAATTTCTTCAGTTTCCGAAACTCAACATCAGGCAAGCAGCGGTAAAATTCACCAACGTTTCCTTCTCTGGGCTTCTCTTTCAACAAGTCATTTGATTGCAAGTCAATGAGCTCCAACTATAGTTCAACTGGCATATTATCAAGGTTACAATCAAACGGATCCTGGAACAGAAGAATGTCACTTCAATTCTGTCAAGATCTGAAAATATCTTTCCCCCCCCCCCCCTCCCCCCAAAAAAATGCCTCTTCAAGCCACGAATAATTTTTTTTCTCGGAAAATTGAGGTTGACATCTTCGGCGATTGTAGCGCAAAACTCTTTGAAACAGTGAAACGGAGAAAAGTTTTCTCTTTCCAGGTGTGCTTCAAACAATGAAAGCTTTCTCCGAAATCATTTGATGATTCTGTAGTGATCACAGACGAGGTTATTCTTTCCCTGAAGTTTCAAATTCAGTTTATTCCTTTGGGATTGACGTAGACCAAACATGACAACTTTGACAGCCAGGTAAGATCTGACAGCTGTGAATCAGCTCTATCTTTTTCAGTCAGGAAAACAGCTATTTCGTTTCTGAGCTTGTAAAAATGAAACGGGACTTTACCGCAGCTGAGCCACCTTACTAATGTGTGATAAGGCAAGTCACAGAATTCAGAATCAATTTCTTCAAGAAAAGCGTGGAACTGACGGTGGTTGAGTGCATGTCCGCAAATGAAATTCACAGCAGAAACGACTGGTTTCAGTACACAAGAAATATCTAAGTCTTTCCCACAGAGTGCTTGGTGATGTATGATGAAGTGTATGAACAGAGTGCTGAAATTTGCAAATCTTCCAACTGAGTCCTGATCTGCCCCATCAGACCCTTCCTCACTCCAGCAACTGTAACACCTCGAAGCTAATTTCACTAAAGATTATAGTCTTGCAAAACGTTTTGCACTTCCATGAATATGTCTTTTCCAGTTGTTGTTCCATGCATGCTGCAAACGAATGCAACTCTTCCGTTATCTGAAAGTCCAATTGACACCACGAATGAACACGAGAAGTTGTGACGTACTCGAGAGGTCAGTAGACGCATCCAGAGCCAGAGAATACCACAACACGTTCCACGTTTTCGCGTGTATCTGTAGCACTATGTTCTCTCCAAGTTCTTCTGTACTTCGCACAACTGGACTTGCCGAAAGGCTGATAGTTCCAAACAAATCGGCTTTCTCAGGACACAAATCATTTGCTGCTTCCATCATACACTCTTTGATGAAGTTGCCATTAGTAAACGGTTTTCCTCTTTCTGCCATTTTATGCACTATTGTGTAACTTGTATGAGTGACAGATTCCTTTTCAGCAAACTTTCTCATGAAGAGATTTCTTTGTGTCTCTAAACCATATCTCATGGACTCATATTTCTCAGAGCGTAACTTTCCAGAAAACTTTGATTATGCTGATAGCTGTTTTGTTTCGTAGTAACGCCGAAGATTGTACTCTTTCAAAGCGGCAACACTTTCGCTGCTTATTATTTTCTGGTTCTTTGTTTCCAAAAGAAGTACTTTACTCCCCATTCTTCATTGAAAACCCTACACTGGGCGTCCACTTCTCGATCATACGCAAGATGTCCGGCGTCCGATACACCCATCTGGAGATCATCCGCTACATCCTGCACCCATCTTCTCTTTGACCTTCCTCTTCCTCTCTTCCCAGGTATATACCCCTCCATTATTGTTCTCTCCACACTTTTATGACTTTTCAAGTGACCAAAATATATCAATTTTCTTTGTTTTATCGTCTTAAGTAGCCAATCCGCTTCAATATTCAGCTCTTAAGGCATCGATGCATTTGTTATTTTCTTTACCCAAGATATTCTTTGAACCCGTCTATAACATTTGTATTCAAAGGCATTTATGCGCTGTTCAGCTTGTTAAGTTAGTGTCCAGGTCTCACATGCGTATGTTGCAATCGGAAAGATGCATGATCTTAAACATCTAATATTTGTAGTTCTTTCTGTCCCACTCCATAATTTATTCAATTGTTTTAGTCTTTGAAGAGCAATTGATAGTCGTCGTTTAATTTCTGTAATTGTGTCATCATTGTTGGTAATCAATGACCCAAGATATTCAAAATTCTCCACCACCTCCAATCTTTCCTCTTACCATATACGTCTTTCTCCATAGTAGTTTTATCTGTATGCATTATCTTTGTTTTTGCTATGTTAAGATATAAGGTGTGTATTTCACTTTTTCTTCCCATTCATCCATCATGTGCCATGCAGATAACCTTGGACGGTCATATTTTGCCATCTCACTTGATCACTAGAGTCGTGGATCAGCTCCGTGTTTGACTCGACCATGCCATGTGGCCAAGTCATCCATGTATTTAATTCTCGGCCTTCTCCTTTGTCTCTTCCCTTCGGTCTTATCAGTTCTTACCAAGTTCTCCAATTCATTTCTTCTCACAATGTGACCAAATAATGGTGACTGTCTACATCTAATGTCTCTAAACATAGAAATTGAAAAACAACACGACAGTAAAAATACCAAACTAATGCACAAAAGAATTCAGGAGCTTACTAATCAAAGAACACATACACAGTAGGCTGCCTAATGGCAAAAGATGGGAAGATCATAATAGAAATAGATCATATTTTACATGTATAGTCAGATTATGTGAAACACCTTTATGATGATAACAGAGAAGAACAGTATAATATTCAACATATTAATGACGAACTATCAATTTTGAAGATTTAGGTTCAGAATGCTCTTGACCATATGAAATCTGGCAAGACCCCCGGTTCAGACAGCGTCACAACAGAAATGATTAATGCTTCAGAAGAATATGGAATAGATAAAGTTACCAGATTGCTGTCAGGATCTTGCATTCGCAATCACTCAGGCTCGTAATACTTAACAGATGTGATACAAACACTGTCACAGAATGACTATACGTGACACATGGCGAATACAAGTACACACTCTTTATTCGCACTTCTCACTTGCCACAAACACTACAGGCATCGCACAATCAACATGGTGATGCCATTATACAATCAATATATATACAGGCAATGGATCAATACACAACTTACAACCCTACGTACCAGGTGCACAGTCTTCTATACTTACACAGGCGTTCTCTCTAATAACGTTCACTCACACAAGCTATACGATCACACATTCCATCCACGTCTGTCCTGTACCACAGTCCGAGGCAGTCTGAATTCTACCCGCAGTGAGGTCTCCTTGGTCAGGTTGTCTCCCTGCGTGGACTCCGTGTGCCACGCGTGTCACAACTGACCATTCTCGTCGCTGCGCAGTTAGTGCCGCTCACAGGCGTCTCTGGCTATAATTGCCAGGCGGCGATGATGATTACACGGCAGATCTGTTGGGGAGATCATGACAATTGCTGAATAAAATATATGATACTGGAAATATACCTCATGAATTATGTAACTCTGTATTTATTGCAATCCCAAAGAAATCATGAGCCTTGGAATGTGATCAACATCGAACAATTAGTATAAGTCACATCACGAAGATTTTGTTAAGAATTATCATGCAAAGAGTTAGGAAGAAAATACAATCTGAAATAGGAGAAGAACAATGTGGGTTTGTAGAAGGCTAGGTTACAGTAAATGCTGTGAATATACTGAGAACAGTAAATGAACGTTCTATAGAAGTAAACAAATATCTACACCTTTGCATTATTGACTACACAAAGGCTTTCGATAAAGTGAGAAATGTTGACATGATAAGGATGCTTGACGATCTACAAATTGATGTGAAAGACCTCAGACTTGTAAGAAACATACATTGGAAACAACAAGCTGCCATAAGAATTCATAATGAAGTAGGTCAATATCCGCCTGTTAAGAGAGATGTGAGACAGGGATGTGTAATGTCTCCAGATCTTTTTTCCCTGTACAGTGAAAATATTTTCACAAATATAGAAGATATGGAAAGAATCATCATTGAACCGTGACAGGGGGACGATGCATCAATAACATTAGATATGAAGATGATACAGTCTTGATTGCAGACAATAAACAGGACCTGCTGCATTTAGTAGATGCGGTTGTTGCACACAGTGAACAACTAGGGTTAGCATTGAATTGTAAGAAGACATAGATTATGGTCATCACTGGAAAACAGGAAATACCACTATGTAATATACAAGTAAATTAAACAAGTGAATCGGTACAGTTATCTCGGAACAGTCATAACATCTTATGGGAGAAGTCTTGAAGAAGTTAGAACAAGAATTGCCATTGCGAAGGTAGCCTTTTGCAAGATGAAAAATATACTGACCAATAAAAAGATATCAATTGAAACGAGAAAAAGAGTGTTGAAGTGCTACATAGAACCTGTACTTTTGTATGGATGTGAAGTGTGGACAATGAGCAAATAAGCTGAAAAACATCTGGTGGCTGTGGGAATGTGGTTTCTGAGGAAAATGCAAAAAAATATACCATGGACTATTTCTTTGGGTTGAGGGTTTTAAGTTTTCTATACCATTCTGTGATGTTTATAGTATTACTGTATCATCAGCATATCGAATCTCTCTCTGGTATTTCATTACCACCGATATTTAGGGGTTTTAGGCTAGGCTTCCGGTAAAAAAGCAACGAAGTGATGTGTTCATTCTTCGGAACGACGCTGTTTTGGTGTTTTCCTGTGGATTATGTGGTGTTATTTCGTATTCGTTTATTGGAAGTGTTCAAAAGAAGCCACGGAAGGCTGGTAGTGGATGAAATTATGAGGGCAGCCGACAGATAGTTGTTGGTTATGGTCTCAAGTTTCGCGACGGTAGGCAGAAGATCTCTTTCATGAGTCAATGGCTTCGGTCATTCGGCCAGTACTGTCGCTGCCAGGAAAGAAAGCAATGACAAACTATCTTCTTTAAAAGTGCCTAGTTCATTATGATTTGCTTAAAGACAGATCATCGCAAGACAAGGACAGATACATTAAAATAAGAAGCGTGGAACGTTAGGACGTTGAGCGACGACGATAAATTAGATAACATCAAACAAGAAATAGAAAGAGAGAAAATTAATATTTTAGGAATGTGCGAAACTAGATGGACAGGAGCAGGCATCAAGATAGATGAAGATTTCAAGATTATTTATTCTGGAGGAGAAAATCGACAAAGGGGAATAGCAATTATTTTGGACCGGCAAACATCAAAATCTGTTCAAGGATATAGGGCCGAGTCAGACAGAGTTCTACTAGTTAAATTAAGCGGCAGACCTTTTGACATAAATGTTATTCAAGTATATGCCCCAACAGGAGAATCCGGTGAAGATAGTGTAGAAGAATTTTACAATGACATAGAGTCTGCTTTAAAGAAATGTAAAAATTCAGAAATAAACATCATAGTAGGGGACTTCAGTACAAAAGTAGGAAATCAAGGTCATAGATACACAGTAGAAAACTATGGTTTAGGAGAGGGAAATTAAAGAGGATACAGACTTGTAGAGTGGACGAAAAAGCAGGAAATGATTGTAGTAAACACCAGATTTAACCAACACCTAAGAAGATTATGGGCATGGATGAGACCTGATAGCAGGATTAGAAACTAGATTGATTACATTTTAATTAGCAGAAGATTTAGAAATGCGCTAACAAAAGCAAAAACAGTTCCCAGTGTCTATTGTTATAGTGATCACAGTTTACTTACAGGAACATTGAGGATAAAGTTAAAGAAAGTCAAGTATAAAACAGGAAAAAACTAAATATGATTTGATTTATTTGGTTGTTTCGGGATTTGAAATTTGAATATTAAGCACAACCCACCACTGGCAACGCTGATCGCATTCTGGTACGAACCTAAGGCCTGTAACCACGCAGCACACACTGGACACAGCCAAATTATCATAACAGAATACTACACCGTCACCCATCGTTGGCTGTGCTCAAGATTGCCCAATCGCCGCGACTGATGTCCGCCAATAGATTTGGTCCCGAACGATCAGGACTTCTCACTGGCAAGGAACACAAGGCCTCCTAAAATCCAGTGAGCAATAATCAAATTGATTTATTTGGTTGTTTCGGGATTTGAAATTTAAATATTGAGCACAACCCACCACTGGCAACGCTGATCGCATTCTGGTACGAACCTAAGGCCTATCCACGTCAATATGGAAGCACTATACTCGAGTTTCGCTCTCGTTTGAGCTCGTCAGTAGTGCATATCCCTGACCGGATCCGGAAACAAGCCCCGGATCACGCGTGTGAAGCGGGTGTGTAACCACGCGGCACACACTGGACACAGCCAAATTATCATAACAGAATACTACACCGTCACCCATCGTAGGCTATGCTCAAGATTGCCCAATCGCCGCGACTGATGTCCGTCAATCGATGTGGACCCGAACGATCAGGACTTCTCACTGGCAAGGAACACCAGGCCTCCTAAAATCCAGTGAGCAATAATCAAATTGATTTATTTGGTTGTTTCGGGATTTGAAATTTAAATATTGAGCACAACCCACCACTGGCAACGCTGATCGCATTCTGGTACGAACCTAAGGCCTATCCACGTCAATATGGAAGCACTATACTCGAGTTTCGCTCTCGTTTGAGCTCGTCAGTAGTGCATATCCCTGACCGGATCCGGAAACAAACCCCGGCTCACGCGTGTGAAGCGGGTGTCTAACCACGCGGCACACACTGGACACACCCAAATTATCATAACAGAATACTACACCGTCACCCATCGTAGGCTGTGCTCAAGATTGCCCGAGCGCCGCTACTGATGTCCGTCAATCGATGTGGACCCGAACGATCAGGACTTCTCACTGGCAAGGCAAGACAGGCAGACATATAGACAGACAGACAGACAGACAGACAGACAGGCAGACAGATAGATAGTCGGAAACGGGAACGGGAACTTATATGACTACTTATATGAATTAAATGAGATGCAGCCCACCAGGGACTGGGCGAAGCCGGGCCGGGTCAGCTAGTATGTATATATATATATATATATATATATATATATATATATATATATATATATATATATATATATATATATATAATACATACATACATACATACACATTGGCACCTTGCCGTCTTGACAGACGATAGTTTGTGCTTTAAAAAGGCATAATAACTTTTACCTATGGCGGTAGCGAGTGTGACTGATAAGGCCAATTTGCGCTGTAAATGTCCGTTCACAGTGGGTGCATGTGAACACGTGGTCATTTCCACCATCATGCACCATCTTACGTCTCAAACGGTCGGTGTGTGACTTATCTGCAATAATTTTCTCCTTTGTCTTTATTCCATTTCTGATGTTTGCCCTCCATGCAACACGTTCAGCGGCGACTTGCTCCCAATGTGCATTATCAATGCCTGTATCAATCATGTCCCGCTTACACACATCTTTGTATCGTAGTAGAGGCCGACCCTGAGATCTCTTACCCATCTGTAATTCACCAAAAAAGATATCCTTTGGTATTCTACCATCATCCATCCTCCTAAGATGTCCTATCCATCTAAGTCTACGAAGACTGAGCATGGAATAAACTGTCACACAACCTGATCTTTCCAATACTTCAGTATTTGTGATTTTGTCTTGCCACTTAATACCAAGAATTCTTCGCAGACACCGCATATGAAAGCTGTTTAAATTTTTCTCTTGGTGTGAGTAAGTTGTCCAGGTTTCACTGCCATAGAGAAGAGTACTAAGGACACAGGCTTGATAGACAAGGACTTTTGTTTTGGCAGTAAGCTTCCTGTTCTCCCAGACTCTTTTTCTTAACCTGTTCATTGTTGTTGCTGCCTTACCAATCCGGATGTTGATTTCCTGATCTAGGGATAATTTGCTATTTACCACTGATCCTAGATATGTAAAATGGTCTACTATCTCTAGTTCGGCGTCGTCAATAAAGATTGATGGTACCCCATGTGCACCTTGTGACATAATCTGTGTCTTCTTTTTGCTAATTGTTAAACCAAATTCAGAACAAGCATTGGAGAATGCAGATAGTAGACATTGCAATTCTTCCTCAGAGTGGGTCGTAACTGCAGCATCATCTGCAAAAAGCAACTCTCTGATCAGTACCCTCCTAATTTTGGTCTTAGCCTTCAATCTCTGAGCATTGTAAAGGCCGCCATCTGAGCGTGAGTGAATGTATATACCACCATCCTGATCACGAAAGGCATATTTCAGTAGAAGTGAAAAGTATATTCCAAAGAGGGTGGGAGCTAGTACACAACCTTGCTTAACTCCACTCTTGATTTCAAATTCTTCAGAAGTTGCACCATCAAACTTGATTATACCCTTCATGCCTGTGTGGAACGATTCCACAATGGACAGAAGAGTTGGTGGGCAGCCAATCTTCTTTAGTGCCTTGAACAGACCCTCACGACTGACCAAATCAAATGCCTTTGTGAGGTCGATGAAGGCAATAAACAGTGGTTGATTCTGTTCACGGCATTTTTCTTGCATTTGTCGCAATGAGAATATCATATCAGTGGTAGACCGGTTCTGTCGAAAGCCACACTGTGATTCGGGGTAGACTTGATCTCCTAGGACTTGAAGTCTGCGCAGAACAATTCTGGCAAATACTTTTCCAACAATACACAGAAGTGAGATACCCCTATAGTTGTTGCAGTCGCTCCGATCGCCCTTGTTCTTGTACAGTGTTATGATGCTTGAATCTTTGAAATCCTGTGGGACTTGTCCTTCTCGCCAGCATAGCTCTATTAGCTGGTGGATCTGTATAGTGAGTGTGTCTTGCCCACTCCTGATAACCTCTATTGGAATCCCATCCTTACCTGGAGCCTTGCCAGATACAAGTTCATTTATTAGCACACTTAACTTCTGTTATGGTGGGAAGTGTGTCCAGGTGGTCAAGAGTTGGTAGAGCCTCTATGGCGTTGAGGGCATCATCCGCTAGTTTGGTCTCACTTGAGTAAAGCTCAAAATAGTGCTCTACACATCTGTCCATCTGCTGTTTCTTATCAGTGATGATTTCTCCAGTCAAGGTTTTCAATGGTGCACTTCTTTTGATCACTGGACCACAGGCTTTCTTTATTCCTTCAAACATGCTTCTTATGTTTCCCTTATTGCTTGCGATTTGAATGGACTCACATAACTTGATCCAATAATCATTTGCACACTGCCTGGCAGCCTTTTGCACATCCTTCCTAGCTTGCCTTAGCTCACTCAGAGTGTTACGCGTTGGTCTTTCCTTGTTTCTTAAGAGAGCTTTCTTCTTCTTATCAATCAAGGGCTGCAGAGTCTAGCTGTTTGTCGCAAACCAGTCCTGCCTCTTATGATCCACAGTGCCGTAAACCCCTACGGCAGTTTTATAAAGAGTTTCCTTAATTTGACCCCACTTTTCATTTACTGTACAATTTTCTGGTGTATCAGTGAAAGCGTCTTCAAGTTGCTGTTGAAACTGAAAGCACTTTTCAGGATCGTCAGTGTTAATAATATTAATCCTGGGGCTAGATTTGTGTTTTGCTGTGTAGATTCTCTTTGGTCTCAGTCTAACCTTTGCAACAACCAAAGAATGATCCGTATCACAGTCAGCACTGTGGTGACTTCGAGTCAATGATATATGGTTCAGATGTTGTCTCCGTGTGATGATTAAGTCCAGCTGGTGCCAATGGCCGGATCTTGGATGTTTCCATGTGACCTTATGCATCTCTTTTGTTTTAAAAAAAGGAGTTTGTCCAGGGATGGAGTTATTGCCTCTCCATAGCACAAAGCCTGGGCTAAAATATAGAGATCATGTGTTGCCCATGCAGCATGATCCCTCTCTCGGCCTGCCTAGTTCACTCAAGAGGAAAGGTAACACCCCTACATCTGGAACAAGACAAGCTGCAGAAGCTGCCGGATCAGCAAAGCAATGCTCTAACTGTCCGCCTGTCGGAGCTTCGATCCTAGACCAGCCGCCAACAAAGGCTTAGGGCCTGGTCTGCCCTGCCATGACATTTTGTCTTTAGTTTGCATTTCCTCGCACCAGGGTAAGGCTTGCACCCTCCCAATTGCGCTCTTCCGCCCGAAAGCCGTTAGGCACAATGTGGGGTGTCGGGTTTGGTAAGCGCCGCCCAACGTTCGGCGCTAACAGAAACCAGGTAGTACCGTCTACTGTTATACGGTAGCTCAGTCATATCTGACTAAGACCTGACTTATATATATATATAATAGACTGTTTGTATGTCTGTATGTATTTATGTTATGCGTTCACGAACGGTCCGTCCGATTGAGATGAAATTTTAAACACTTCTTCTTCTCATTCCCGTGCTGCCAACTGTCATAGTTTGTTAGAGTACAAACAGTTATTTACTTAATATTATTTAATATTTTAATTTGCATTTTATATATATATATATATATATATATATATATATATATATATATATATATATATATATATATATATATATATCGAGGGGACATAACTTTTAATAGCATTGCTACATATGTAAAATTGTTGCATAATTCTCAAATAGTTGTACCTTTTCGCTATAGTTATAATCCTCCTCCTCCCCCTTCTCCTCCTCCTCCCTCCTTCTACTCCTCACCCTCCTCCTCATCCTCCCTCATCCTCCTCCTCCTCCTTCCCCCTCCCCTCCGCCTCTTTCCTCCCCTTCCTCCTCCTCCTCATCCCCCTCCTCCTCCCCTCCTCCCCTCCTCCTCCCCCTCCTCCTCCTCCCACCTCCTTCTCCCCTCCCGCCGTTCTACTCTTTCTCCACCTCCTCCTCCTCCTCCCCCTCCTCCTTCTCCTCCTCCCCCTCCTCCCCCTCCTCCTCTTCCTTTCCTCCTCCCACTCCTCCTCCACCCCCTCCTCCTCATCCCCTCCGTCTCCTCCCCCACCTCCTGCTCTCCCTTCTCCTCCTTCCCCTCCTTCTCCTCCTTCTCCTCCCCCACCCCCTCCTCATTCTCCTCCTCTGCCTCCTCCTCCGACTCCTCCTCCTCCAACCTCCTTCTCCCCTCCCGCCCTTCTCCTCCTCCTCCACCTCCTCCTCCTCCCCCTCCTCCTCCTCCTCCTCATCCTCCCCCTCCTCCTCTTCCCCCTCCTCCCCCTCCTTCTCCACCCCTCCTCCTCCTCCCCCACCTCCTTCTCCCCCTTCTCCTCCTTCCCCTCCTTCTCCTCCCCCACCCCCTCCTCCTTCTCCTCCTCCGCCTCCTACTCCGCCTCCTCCTCCGCCTCCTCCTCCTCCTTTCCCTCCTCCTCCCCTCCTCCTCCTCCTCCTTCTCAACCTCCTCCTCCTCCCCCTCCTCTTTCCCCCTCCTCCTCTTCTCCTCCTTCCCCTCGTCCTCCTCCCCCTTTTCTTTCTCCTCCCCCTCCTCCTCCCCTTCCTCGACCTCCTTTTCCTCCTCCTTCTTTTTCTTCTTCTGCTGCTGCTGCCGCCGCTCCATTTACCCAGGTTTATTGTTGGGGGAAGATGTAAAGATCTTTCAAGTGCTTTTTCTAATAATAGACAGACAGACAGACAGATAGTCGGGAACGGGAACGGGAGCTTATATGACTACTTACATGAATTAAATGAGATGCTCCCCACCAGGAACTGGGCGAATCCGGGCCGGGTCAAACAGACAGACAGACAGATAGACAGACAGACAGATAGATAGATAGTCGGGAACGGGAACGGGAGCTTATATGACTACTTACATGAATTAAATGAGATGCTCCCCACCAGGGACTGGGCGAAGCCGGGCCGGCTCAGCTAGTGTGTGTGTGTGTGTGTGTGTGTGTGTGTGTGTGTGTGTGTGTGTGTGTGTGTGTGTGTGTGTGTGTGTGTGTGTATATATATATATATATATATCTTTCTCTCACACACTTATTGTCGTGTCAAAGGTATATCGTAGTAACACAAGTGCTGTCTTACATAATCTGCCTCCTGCCCTCTCATGTCCTATCATGCTGAAAGAAGTGGCTAAATCCTCTGGGTATCCTCATGCTGACACGGTGAAGTGGTCAATCTGTCTTTATACTTTAGTTGTTTCACTCAACATGTACTTAGGCACAATGGTTGCTTTTGTCACAGTAACAGAAGTTATAGTAAAGTTCACTTCAGACTGCCAAACGTTGGCGATCTCTCAGGGAAGGTCATTTTCCTTTGAGAGTCTGCCACTCGGGGTTCTGATACTTAACGTTGGTCTTACACAAGTGTAGGCTAAGCACTACTGTCAGGGTCTTAAACTTGGCTCGCTTTCCTAACAAGTGTGAGACAATACAAATACAACGTGATTTGACGTAAGACTCAACGACACATCGTTCGGTGGATTTATTAACGTATCAAATACAGAACGATGATCACAAATATATATAATGGATACTTTACAACTTACATCCACAATACAGTTCACAAGTCTGACTCGCAAGATGTCCAGACACTCGCCTTTCAATACAGAAACCATACAACGCCTTTCTCACACGTCCGTCCTGTACCGTGTCCCCAGAGCTGTCTG